>JAOWBC010000959.1:518099-528357 GCA_028566105.1 Hypoplectrus providencianus | reverse complement strand
TGTTTGCTTTTCTTCTTTGTCTCTCTGCCTCCCTCTCCTCCTGCACGGTGTGTGTGTGTGTGTGTGTGTGTGTGTGTCAGCCAGCGGCCCTGTTGGAGATGGCAGCTCCGAGCTGGGCTCAGGGTTTGATATCAGCCCACCAGGTGGCTCAGACTAACCTCTCCTACAACCAGGTGACCCTCTGGTTCATCACCCTACAACCCTTCCTCACCCAGAGCCTCCTCCCCCAGAGCCTCCTCCAAAGAGCCTCCTCCCCTAGAGCCTCCCCCCATCAAAGCCTCCTCTTTTGTTTTTTTTTTACAATTCATTTTTGCTTATGATCGTCCTTGTTTTGTGTCCTAGAAATATTTTTTAAATTATATTTTCATTGACATCTGACTGTAGTTATGAAACCCTGTTTGTGTTTGTCTGCATGCTGGTGTTGTTTGTTCATTAAAAAAATGGTCTTGTCATAAGCTATCTTTGCAAAACACACACAAACGTAGATATTTGAATGTTATTCTGTGTGTTTATGTGTTCAGGCGGAGGAGGAGCTGGGTCGAGCTCAGAAGATTTTCGAGGAGCTCAATGTGGAGCTACAAGACGAGCTTCCATCACTGTGGGACAAGTGAGTTTTTTACCCTCTTAACCCCACCGAAGAGATGTGTTTACTTGGATAAATCACCTGAAATCCTCCGTTTATTAAGGAGAAAGAAACTGTAGAAACATCCTTGAATAGATCATAGTTCCAAAAGTTTTTCTTTTGAAAAAGTAACCAGTTTATATGTAGCACATGTGGAGCAGGGTTGTTTTTTTTTATTTGTGACACTTGTGGGCACATGGAAAAGTGTATATGTAACTTCTAATGTGTGTGTGTGTGTGTTTATGTGTGTGTGTGTGCGTCTCTAGTCGTGTTGGCGTCTATGTTAACACATTCCAGAGCATGGCGAGTCATCAGGAGAAGTTCCACGGAGAAATGAGCAAGGTGAGTGATCCCTGCTCGTGTGATTGATGGAACTATCGAGTGTGTGTTGAAATGAGTGTGTTGATCTGTGGGTCTGTGTGTCTCCTCAGCTCAGCCAAAATCTGAACGACATCATGACCAAACTGGAGGAGCAGCGGCAGCTGAAGTAAGTGAACCTTTCTGATTCCTAAAGATTTACAGACATGTCGAGGAATTTTAAATATTGTCCCTTACAACGCCCCCTACTGCAGAAAAGGTGGTGCTGCAGCAGCAAAGACAGGGGATTGTGCCAAGAGGTAAAAAGAAAGAAAAAGAAAAAAAAGAAGAAAGAACTGCTGCATGCTGGATGAGCACAAAACTTAATTATTATCTCCACAATTAACTAATTTTTTTGTTTTTGTTTTTTGCAACAAGGGAATGTAACCTATAACACTTTAATCTACACATCTAACTCTGGCAACCAACAAGCTGTTCATGGCCTTTTTTTTTTTTTTTTTGCCTTTTTTACATTTTCTTCATGTGGCCTTGTTCTGGATATGAATGCACACAATGTATAAAAGAACCTACATGCAGAATAAAGCAGGGGTATAAATGATAAAAGCATGCACAGGTAGTATAAAAGCATGATCCTATGAGACACCTGATGGTTTTGTCGCCCTCATGTGGACAGAGCAGAGAACTGCATGTGCCATGAGTTTGGGCTGCTTTTATTATTGCATTCCATTTCTTTCTCTCTCTTTGTTCCCATTTTCACACTTATGTCTCCTGCGTCTTTTTCTCTCAGTGAGGAAACCAATCACAGCGACTCGGCTTGCTCACCACCAAAGGTAAAACCAACCACAGACGCCACCCCTGCTCCCAGCTTCATTCAAAGGACCTAAAAACAGACTGCAGAGGGAGGAATTAACATAAAATCAGAGAGGCTTCAGTGTCTAATTGTCTGTCAGTACTAAACCCTTTGTGCATACTAACATGTCTCTGCATGCGTGCACGTTTGTGTTGTGTGGTTTTGATTGAACCCTCCTGGCGGTGCAGAGGCCCGGGCCTCCTCCCAACCGGCCTCCGCCCCGACTGACACCGTCTCCGGACCCTAGACAGCAGCAGGACGAGGCCTCAGCGGCTGAGGCAGACACAGACGCTGCGACGACGACGCAACAGGTCAGAGTGACTGTTCTATCACAACAGTGTGAACCCAGAGGAGGAAAATAAAACAAAAAATAAATCTCTATTGGTCCAGTAGTGTCAGTCAGGCTTTTCTTAATGTTGCCTCACTATAACTTCAGCAGCGCCTTGATAAAAGTTAGATATTTTATTGTTATTTAATCTGAGCTAGTGGGAGCATATACATCTGAAACAGTAGAGGCCAGAGGACACATCCATTTGTTATTTTTAATAACTTTAATTATAATAAATGTATGTATGTGTGTGTGTGTGTGTGTGTGTGTGTGGAGCAGTGTGAGGGGTCAGGGGTTAACCTGCTCGACTGGGATGTGGAGGTTTTACAGCCAGTCACTTTCCCGGCTCCCCAGGTGGGTGCAGCGCTTCGACAAGGTCAAAGGTCGGCGCTGAACGGCTGAACACTGTGTTTCCATGCAGAGAGGGTGGAGAACATCTTCTCATCAGTTCCTGCTATCACAGAAGATAGGATTATATTTGAGTAATTAAGAGTTCAAATTTTTCGTTTGGAGTCCCCTAAAGTGCAGTTTTTGCTCTAAAATTAGCAGGTGAACCCTTAGAAACGCTTGTTTGCCCCCTAAAAATAATTTTCAGGCCATATAGGTGAGGTTGTACTAAAAAAATGATATCAACATGGCATAGTAAATATTCAAATGGTGTATACAGGCAGAATATAAAGAAGCCAGTGGTGGACTAAATAGACAAAAACCTGAGTCTGCATGTAAACACAATTTCTGAAGAATTACTTTGCAGTGTGTGTGTGTGTGTATGTGTGTTTGTCTGTGTCCATGTGTGTTTCCACTGCATGACTTTGCATGCTTGCTCTGAGGGAAACTCATAACCTGAGATTTTTATTTAATTTTTTTTTAACAGTCATTATAAGCATTAGCACTTTCATTTTCTCTCTATTGGCTCATTTGTTTTTTATAATACATGTATATTGAGTTGTTTTTTCGCATATAAATGATCAGAAATGTATTGTGGACATTGAATTGAGGTTTTCTGTGTGAGTAAAGACTTTATCTCTTTCTGCTGCATGGAAGGAGCCATCCTGGGACTCATGGGTAAGCAGGGGCATTTTAAATTATAGGGACGACTTGTTCCAGTATCAGGGAACGGATCGGTATCCATCCAATTGCTTGTTTTGCTGTTTTAAATCATGAAGACTTCGTGATATGAATATAAATTAACAGAAAAGAAAATGTGGAAGAAATATGTTTGAATGTAAAAAACGATCAACAGGTAGATAGGAAAAGAATACATATATTTTAATTAAGAAAGTAAATTTCATTATAAACGGGAATAAATATAAAGAAATTATCTTTACAATGGACATACAAAAAGAAATAATTTGTTTTATTTATTTTGATTTACTTAAAGAGTACATTTACAACAATAATATATCAGATAAAGAATAAAACTTCAATGATCAGGTTCCAGAAAAAATCCTTCTGAACTCCTGAAGATGGACTTAAGGCAAAGAATAACTCTACAAATACGTCTTTTTCCGTCTTAACCTCCTTCCTGTCCCTGATAACACCCTGCTCTGCCTGGGGTCGTGACCTTTATCCTTCCCTACCTCCAAACACGCGCCCTCCTCCCATCATGCCCTCAAAACCCCACCACAACCCCCATGTAGCAAGATCAGGGCAGCGCAGAGCCCCAGCCTGATGGCGAGGACCCGTACCTGGAGGAGGCCCCGGGGGGCTGGGACACACAGCCCAGCTGGGACGACGCAGAGCCGGCTCCGGGTCAGGAGAGCTGGAGCGCCGCGCAGCCTTACACCGAGCCCAACTGGGAGGATGACGGGGCCGAAATGGGACAAGGGGGCTGGGGTGATGATGGAGAGGTGGAGGTAGGGCTTAAAGTACCAGGGTGCGACCTCAGAGGGGTCTGCACAGAAACTGGAATTCAAGGATCCCTCGGAGTCTAGTAAAAGTCCCCAAACCCTCTTCACATTAAGCATTTCTTTATCTTCTTAATTTACATGCCTGGGTTTTGTTGTTGTTGTTGTTGTTTCAGAGCGCTGTGACCAATGGCTCAGAGGGCGACATGCCCCCAGGATTCCTCTATAAGGTTAAATGTCCTCTATTAACTTTTAATTATTAAAAGCAATTTACCTGATAATGAGTGTGTTTATATAAAATAAGCTATTTTTAAAGCTTTTATATATATATATATATACATATATATATATATATATATATATATACATGAAGTGAGAGCAAGAGAAAGAGAAAGAGAGAGCGAGAGAGCATGCATTTGCATATGCATTTATTCATTATTGATTAATTAATTTTTTTATTTGATGTTACTCCAGGTGAAAGCGATACATGAATACGCTGCTACTGACAATGACGAGCTGGAGCTGAAGATCGGAGACTCCGTGCTGGTTTTGGCCTTTGATAACCCAGATGAACAGGTAATCACTGAAATCTATATTTCACAACAGTTTTATATGAATTACTTATAGGTTTAACCCTGTGCCTCATGTTAAAAGCTGCTCTTATATTTTAATATCATCTCTTTTGAACATCAGACCAAATATTTTTTTAAGTAACCCTTCAAATGCCAATCTGTTTACATGATGCCACTGTTGTCTAATCTAAACTTTAATTCTTTTCTGTTTACTAAATGCTATTTTTTCACATTTTTAAGACATGTAAATGATCAGAAACAACAATTTTGATATATTTTATGTTATGTAGTTGCAAAAAAAACTGCCTCAAATTAAAATATTACAGCTCAAAATAATAAAGGTGACGCTTACTTACTTACTTGATTGGGAATCAGTTGCACCTGCTGTTGTGCAATCAGAGCAAACAGCAGGTGGAAATGATTAGCAATTACCATGACAACCCTATAAATGAGTGACTCAGCAGGTGGAGACCACAGACCATGGCTGTCTCCTACATCACTCCCTTGTCACTGTATAGTGCATTACATTATGTGAAATTGAAATGGTGATGGGGTCCTGGGTGAGTGTTGCTGTTCACTAAATAGTGCGCTACATGTCTCCCATGATGCATTGTGAAAAGTAAGAAGCAGCCAGGGGTCACTAGATCAACACTATTGACCATGATGCAGTGCGGTTTGACAGAAAGCTGGCTGAGGGGTGTGAAAAATGCACACAACAAATCATCTTTTTTAAAATTAGATAATTAAAAAAAAAAAAAAAAAAAAAAAAAATCTACACGTAATTTGTGTTGAGTCCACAGTTGAAATTTTGGTTTCAACACAAAAACACAAAAGCTTTTGTTTCAAGATAAAACTTCCCTACCTGACAACACCAGAATACATACATTTCAATATGCTGGGACAAAGATTTTTTGAAAGAAATAAGATAAAATAAGTGAAAACATTTGTGCGACAAAGAGATGTGTTCAACAATCCTATTATTGCGGATTGTGTTGTGTTATTTTAGTATTCCCTTTTTTGTAACCTGTGTATATTTCTATCTGCTTTCTCTGTCAGCCAACATCAGTCCTGATTATAATTACAAAATGTTATTAATTTTAACTTTTAAAATTGTAGCCCTTTACATTCTGTGACTCTTATTCTGTGTTCCTGCAGGATGACGGCTGGCTGCTGGGCGTGCAAGAGACTCACTGGCTGAAGAACAAAGATATTCTGGTTAAAGGAGTTTTCCCTGAGAACTTCACTCAGAAGGTTTGAGGTTCAGGCCAGATAAAATTCTCTCCTCGAACTCCTCGGATATAAAACTCACAACGGAATCGTCGCTGAAGGTCAAAATGTTTTGGTACATGATTAGAAACACAGAAATCCCTCTGCGGTTCTGTTTGTGCAGTTATTGTTAAAAGTCTTCAGTGAAACATTTATGCAAACCAACCATCAAAGTGCACACCCAAAAAGAGAGATATTAATTTAGTTTTAATTCCTGAGTAATTATATGCTAAACTCAAATGAAACAAAGGGGGGAAATAAGTGGTGTATGTGTTGTATGAATGTTGTGTAACAGTTCTTTGCATGAAGCATTTGGTTGTCCTGTCACTGAAACACAACAGACACTGTGACACCCAATGGGATCGCTCTATGAAATGTGTGAAAAATGCAGGTGTCCTGGAACAGAGCCCTGGAGAACACCACACATGCAATCATAATCAGCAATGTATCGTAGGTTCATCAAAGGGAACAGTCATTTTTCACTTACTTCACTGGCCATTTTGAGGACATGACTTGATGTGTGGCTTACATTTTCTAATGTTTGTTCAGACACTTTTATTTAGATTTCTGAACCATATTTTCATGATGGGTGAAATGCAAAACCATTTCATTAATCGCTTTAGTTTCCATTGTTTATCACGATTTACCACTGGTTTAGCTTCCAGGAGATGTTTGCTATTTAACTCTTTATAAGCATTTTTCATATGAACATGATTCTGGATTTATCTAAAACTGTGCAGACACATTTTCTCCAGTAAAGGTCAGATCAGGGGCTGAATTATTCTTATACATATTGGTAAAAAGAATCAGACCTGCCTGTAACATGTCTTTTCACTGTTGAATCGAAGAGCTTGCCTTCAAATGTGTCCAGGGGTATATTTTGGACTCATCTGTGAGTAATAAATACAAATTAAAAGAACAATTATGAATATGTACTCAGTTTAATAAAGGCAACATACTGAAAGCATCATTATCATCCATTGTAAACGTTGTTTTCACTCTGTCCAATATAAATGAGTTATCCACACAATTAAAAACAACACGTTTCTGTCGTTCAGTACTAAATGCTAACTAATATTGAGTTTTTCTATGTTCGATGCCAAAAGGTAACTTATATCAACAGGTTTCTCAGCATTCAATACCAAAATCAGGCTAATTTCAATGAGTTTCTTTGCATTCAATCCAGAAAATGGCTCTATCTATAATATATCTATCTATTTATTAGACTTAATTTATTTCTACATGTGTGTATATTTGGAGAAAAACAGTGAGTTCTTCAAAGTGCAGAAAGTCACAGAAGTCACACGAGTGATTGCAGCACTTAAACACGAAAAGATTTATTTGATTTATTTCACAGATACAAAATAGCTTTTCTTGTTTTCTCTTTTCTTTTTTTTATGTATTTTTCTGACTTGCATGAGGTATACGACAATATATCCAGTGAGTTAAACTGAGATGGCACACAGAGAGAAAAAGGACGCTGGATGTTTGTGAGGAGAGGAGGGGAAGAAACAACCACAATTCATCCTGTTCTTCTTCAGTTTCCTTACTGAGATCAGAACCGGCAGCAGCAGACTTTAACCACACAGAAGAGGGAAAAATAGGGCTTTGTTTCAATCTGGATTAAAGGCGAGTTTGTGATGTTTTAGTCGTGTGTGGCTCATTCACATGCAGTCACTGCAGGCTTCTGCAAAATGCATTCAGGGTTCCACTGTTTTCATTTAAAAAAAAAAAAAACCCTCTGGAGTCTGATAAGCTGAGATAAACAACTTGCATGTAATCAAAACTGTCTTCTGCTTTAATTTCTTACACTTTTCTGAAAGAAAACTTTGGGGAGTCTCAAGTCAGATAAAAATAATTTGCATGTAAATAAGCTGTTTTTGTTCAATTCTCACATTTGTATCTTTTTCTATGTGTGTTAAGGATTGTGTAATAATCATTTTTTTGCAACTTGGATGAGTTCTTCATTAAGAACCTATGGGATTATTGTATGTTTTTCCTGGAATTTGGGTTCCTGGCAGCTTTACACAGACTTGTACAGGATAAAACATGAATTCATATTAAAAAAAAAAATTAAAAAAAATAATTAAAGGAGAAATAGAAAACAAATCTAAATGAGTCAGAACTCTAGAGGGCTTTTTTAAAGTCTGATGGGACATGCAGGATTTTTTTTTTTTTTTATCTACCTGGTTTAATTCTTATTTTTCGTTTACCCTCTGAACGTCCCTGAACGCATCACACTCGCCACAAACACTTCTGTAAATCCCCCCTGACCTTACACAGGAATTAGTTAGTTTTTAATGCTTCAGAGAATCACCGACAGCGTCACTCTTCATCATCATCATCATCATCATCATCATCATCATCATCATCATCATCATCATCACAGAGAGAAAAGGCAGAAGGTCAGACAGCAGTCGGGGGCGGGGGAGGCCGGTCTCACTGGGGCAGAGCTTTGAGGATGGCATTGACCTCCTCAGCAACAGCGGTCAGGGCAAACTCAAACTGGTCCTGAAACACGGTTAAAGATGTTTTATTTCATTTTATGTCTCTTTCATTTTGTTTTGTCAGTGCATAAGAACATGGCATACATTTTGCCATGGGACAGAAAATATTAAAAGGTAAGGTATTTATTGTAACTAAGCATTTTTTTGTCATTTAAAGTCATACACTCCTCTGTTCCCGCTCAGAGGGACTGACCTTGGTGCGGACCATCCCGGGTCTCTGGTCTCTGACGTGCTCCAGAGTCGCAGCGATGTCGATCTCCTTCACACCTGCAGGACGACAAGTCAGTTTATGAAGCTTCTGTCCCTTAAACACAACAGGCACATGAAGAAAGGTTTAAATTAAATGCTCCTGTGACTTTTATGAGATGTCACCTTTAGCCATGCGATTGAGAACCATGTCAATCAGGATATAAGTCCCAGTCCGGCCCGTCCCGTCACTACATGGGAACATAAACACTTTATTGAACAAAAGAAATTATTGTTATTTTGATTCGTGGAGTTGCATTCACTGCATCGTATACAGTTGCAGGGAGTGACTCAGTTTAGATGCTACATCATGTGACAAAAATATTTGTGTCTCCAGTAACCATAATAGACATATAATGTAAAGTTAAACCTCTAGTTGTTATTACTTTATTTTACAGCTAAAAAGTGTTTTACCTGCAGTGCACGATGATGGGGCAGGAGCGTCCTCGGTAGCACTTATTCACCTTCCTGAGGAGAAAATACAACAAGGGTAAAAAAAACAAAATCATATGATTTATGATGTTTCACAGCAGCAATTACTGATCTTAATTTGAATCTAATATTTAGTTGCATATAAAATGAACCAGCTAAAGTCCAGTCTGAAAAGGTCTGCTGCAGTCACATCAGTCCATGATCATTTTTGTGACTATGCAACTGGAGCCAGACTACAAGCTGCAGACCACAACCATGACACAGACAGACATGTTCCACGAGACCTGCCCGGGGACAGAGGAGGGACAGGGACAATGCTCAGGTGACTGCAGGGATCAGGTGATTTTAAATGTGCAGCAAATCTGAACAGTGTTCTGGATGGACCCGGTGGACACACAAGTGGCGTTGGGACGTGGCGGCGGTGTACCTGCGGAAGTCAAGCAGTGGGCGTGTGGAGGTGGGGATGCCCTGAGCCGGCCAGCTGAGGAAGTGGAACTGTGTGAGTGTCCTCGTCTCCTGCGTCTGGACGTTCTTCAGGTAGAAGCTCCGCACCAGGAAGTCGTTACACCAGATGTGCTCCGACACCAGGTTCACCTGCACGGGACAAAGACACTGAGTCAGGCACGTCCTCTCCCCCTGTTTGTCCTCTGTCCTGCCCGTGTCCTCTCTCTGTCCTGTCCCGTCCACCCTCTGTCCCGACTCTGTCCTCTCTCTGTCCTCCCTGTGTCCACCCACTGTCTTTTCTTTGTCCTCACCCTGTCCTGTCTCTGTACTCCCCATGTCGTCCCTCCGTCCTCACCTCGTAGATGTGGTAGAGGGACGAGCCCTCATCAGGCCAGTAGCGGTCACACTGTTTCTCGCCGTCCTCCACCAGCGCCGTCATCATCACGATCACCGTGCAGCCGTTCTCCCACACCATCTGACATCACACACAGCTCGTTAACAGAAGCACACACCTGCTGAGGTCATTCACAGCTCGTTAACAAAAACAAACACCTGCTGACGTCACACAGAGCTCGTTAACAGAAACGCACATCTGCTGACGTCATGCACAGCTCGTTAACAGAAGCACACACCTGCTTACGTCATGCACAGCTCGTTAACAGAAGCACACACCTGCTGACGTCACGCACAGCTCGTTAACAGAAATGCACACCTGCTGACGTCACGCACAGCTCGTTAACAGAAACATACACCTGCTGACGTCACACACAGCTCGTTAACAGAAACCCACACCTGCTGACGTCACACACAGCTCGTTAACAGAAAC
>JAOWBC010000959.1:466791-492391 GCA_028566105.1 Hypoplectrus providencianus | reverse complement strand
TATTACACAGAAGGCTGGCCTTAAGTCTTGACAGTGTCATGTGATATTTATTTTTAGACTTTCTGGGAGATGATTATGGAGGGCGATGATTTGGCAAAGCATATTGGGAGTTCTCAACCTTTGTTGTTTGGACAACATATATATTTATCTGTACTGTTACCTGATATGGACTTTGCATGATAAGAAAGACAAATAAGAGCGAGGCTGGCTCACCGTAAGGTCTCCTTGATGACGGCCTTCAGGTACGGCATCCTGCTCAGGTCGTCTGTGGTCGGCCGTCGTCTGTCGGGGCACACAGAGTTCACCTCCTCATACAGCTGATCCTGAACCCTGTGGTCCCTCGCCAACAGGTACAGCGACCATGACAGGGTGTTCGAGGTCTAGGATCAGGAAGGAGGAATCACATTATTAGCCACCACAGTTTTCAGCCTTTCAAATTAGTCATAATTCATTTTCATTCCAATGAATCCAGTTGATGTGAAGCTCCAATCGCCTTGAAAACTATTGGAACAGTGAGGCCATTTCCTTTGTTTTTTACTTCAAAAGATATATATGTAACAAGAGATCAGTATTTAAAAGTCTATTTCCATAAATAAGCATCTGGTTCTTGTCTTTGTTTCCTTTGTTTTCTGGCAAGGAAACACCTAGCAAATCTATCTGTCTCTCTGTCTGTCGCCCCCAAAGATTTAGTTTCATACTGAAGATGCCATGTATCCAAACACAAGTGGATTGATGAGGTGCCTGATCCAGTTTGAGAACAACAACATTTTCTGGCACTTTGCTTTTTTGGTAGCTTCTTTCTTTGCACTGTGCTGTTTCTTTAATGGCACGGGAAACGCTTTCCAAGCAGCTGCCAATCACAGCTCAAACATGCAAGTCAGAGTAAAACAACGTTAACAAGCCTGAGCTACGCCTGGGAATGCAGTTGGACAACTCTGCCAGCGCTCAGACCTGCAACAACACAACCAACACTTGTGATTATTTTGTCAGAAGTCTGTTTGGTCAGATACCACTCGAACCTTCATGTGGAGTCGCTGTTTAACCCTCCTGTTGTCCTCATTTTCTGTATACACCCTCTATACACCAAAATGACCCGTTTTCACGAACCCCCCCGATATCAGCAGCTTAATTGAATTTTAAACACCAAATTTCATCTTGCTTGAAGAAACAACTTGTCATTCACCACAAAATGTGTGAATACCTGAATTCTCCCTCTTCACTTTTATTTCTATAGCTTAAGAAAAGAAAAGAAAATGTGCTAAAAGGACTTTTCAAATGCATTTTTATTCATCCCAATTACTCAGATTCTTTGAAAAATATGAAAAATAACATAACCCATTCAACTTATTTGCACATGTAGGGCAGTACGCAAGTGCACAGCCTTTGCAGATATATTTCTTACACCTTCAGCACACAGTACTTGTTTGAGGGCAGAACTGGCATCTCTACCTCTTACTTGCCCTAGCTGGGGAAGTGGCTGTGGTAGCTGGATCCTCAGGTTGATCAGGAGCTCCCGCACTCTGAATAGCTTACACAACTGCTGCTAAGGCTTCTGTGCGGGGGGACATGCTTCCTTCTTTCAATGAGTGGAGTTACAAGTGCCTTTCCTAGTCTCCCTTTCAGCTTCAGGGTTTTCTTCTCCTTCTGAAGATGATTCATTGTGCTCTGGGCAATCCTTCCTTCTTATCTCCTTTCTTTGGCATGACCCACATCTGTGTTAAATCTTGAGGAACATTCTTGGGTTCCAGTTCAGATACCAGTCTGAACTGGCGCCCTCAGCCCTGTCTTACCGTGTCCACGCCTCCCAGCAGCAGCTCAGTGATGCAGCTGTAGACCTCGGCCCTGGAGAGCTCCTCACAGGACAGCAGGTGGGTCAGGTACAGCCCCTCTCCCTGCTCGCCCCTGCACGTCTGAGCTTGGATCTCAGCAACCCTTCTGTTGATGAGAGTCTGGGCTGCCACATGAAAACACATAAACCAGCTACTGTACTAACCTGTCGGTGAATCCGCAAGGTGAAATTGCATGAATCTGTCCTTTTTGTTGCTTCTTTTGCTTCATACCAACTTCATAGAGGACATCCCAGGCCTGAACAAAGCGTTTCCAGAAGGGGAGGATGCTGCGACTCCAGCGAGGGAAGATGATTATCATATCAGACAACGACAGCATCTCATCAACAGCAGCAATGAAGCGGAGCGTGTCCTGGGGAATCTGCTCCTGCAGGCAGCCCAGCCTGGTCTCAAACAAGATGGAGGAGATACCTGCAGGAGCTCAAAAGAATCAATCACGACCCCCACATACAGCAAACTCCTGTATTTCTGATGTAATCCCCACCTTCAAAGCCAAACTTGTAAAGCTCAGCTGCCATATCTGAAACAGTGGCCTGATCCGGGCTGCACGTTCTGAGGCGCTCGATGTGTTTCAGCAGATCTCCAACCACCTGGTGGATGATGGGGGCGTAGGCTGTCACTTCTTGTGGCTTTAGCATCCTGGGGTTCAGGGTGCTGCGCATTCGGTACCAAGCTGGTCCATCTCTGGAAAATAAAAGAGGTTGCACACGTTGTCACAAACTCAAGTGGTATAGGAGGGATTCCTAAGGAACTCCATCACCATGGTTATGCAGTGCCTTACTTATAGAAGCATATCTGAAAATATTAAAATCATATTAATGATTGTTTTGGGCTATTATGAGTGAAAAAAATACTTTGATTGAACAACAAACAAATATCATAAAATTTCTTGTCCACTCACCCTACATGCAGACCGTAGGCGTGTCCTCTCAGGTCCAAGTAGTCCTTCCAGTGCTGCAGTTTGACCCGGATCGGCAGGCTGCCCTCTTGTCTGATTACTTGAGATATGAACTCCGGAGACGCCACATTTACCATGTCGAATGGGCCAAACTTAGAGCGCCAGATGGCCCCATAGATCTTCTTCTGTACAATCTAGAAAATAATGTACAATGTCGCAGGACAGTTAAAAATCGAATTTAAAGAGTATATTGTTGGGCTACCAACAAGTTAAGGAATCTAGTTAATCTAGTTAATAATTATTGATAATGCTGATAAAGCTGTGACAAAGCAAAATAAATGTAACTCACTGGTGGAATGTAACTAAGAACATTTACTTGAGTACTCTACTTAAGTATAACTTCGAGGTACTTTACTTAGTATTTCCGCATTTGAAACTTTATCCTACTGACACTACATTTTAAGGGCAAATGTACATTTTACACCTCTACATTTAGTTATTTTCAGGTCAATATTTAACATAAAAATATGATCAGTGAAAAACATTGTGCATGTATAATAATTAATGTATGATATTTGGAATATAAGTAAAAATATGAGTGGGTCTATACATCATTAAGAGTACTTTTAGTTTAGATACTTTAAGTACATTTTGAAGTTAGTATGAAATGCAGGACTTTTATTTGTAGTGGAGTATTGTTTTGCAGTGTGGTATTGGTAGTTTTACTTGAGATTTAATATCTTGACTACCTATTCCACAAGCTTCACAATTTACTGTGCAAAGTATGAATAAAAATACCTGACAATACTCCTGCTGCAACTGTAAACAATATAAAAACATTTAACAGGCTGTTTTAATGCAATTAAAGTTGTTTTTTCCTACAGGCAACTGAAGAGAATTATATTACTAAATGATTGTGAGATTCAAATGAATAATAAATTAGCTTTGTACCTGCAGTAAGTGGGCCTTGTCTGCGTATCCTTTGACAAATAACCAGTACAGAGTGGTGGCTATACTGGGCCCCGGCAAGTCATCCATTCTCTTCAACTTTGCCGCCCCGGTGGACGCCTGGATGTTCAGGGTCCTTCTTGCAGCAGAAGGCCGATGTTGCAGCTCCGGACAAGTCCGTGTCCGGGTCCAGAGCGCAGGGAGCCGGAGAGCCCGGGCTGCAGCCGAGAAGCCCATGGTGGAAGCTGCTTGTGTTTAGGTCAGTCTCACTTTTTATTCTTGACGTTATGGTGGTGTACGCCCCGCCCCGTCTGGTGATCTCGAGGCTAAATAGTTTAATCCAACAATGGATCTGTGTGCGCATCTGTGACTGGAGATTACCCGACTTCACTTTAATCAGTCACACTTTTATTTATGGTGGTTGTACACTGACCAGAAAAACAACTTATCAAGTGTCAGTCATTGCGACTAGACAGCACCCTCTGGTGGTCACTGTGCGTTATTACACAACACTCGCTTTTATTTTTTTAATGATTCAACCGGAAGTCATGTTCTCATGCAATAAGTCCACATTGATAGTTTACTTCATATGTGAACAGAAATCTTTGAATGGAACAAAAGCCCACACAAACAAAAAAGGTGAAATAAATATCTTTTATTGTCATAATTGTTGTAATTATGAACACAGAGCTGTCGCAATACTCCAGAATTTTGCCAAAAAACAGCAACCATTCAACGGCACCGCTGCGTCTCTCAGGACCCAACCATGCATAAAATCTCCCATTTAAAAAAAAGTAAAATAAAAAATATATATTAAAAAATTATGCGTACCACTGATATACAGATCTGATATAAACAGGCGTATTGGTCACAAACCAATTAGAATTATAAACATGGCTTCTTTTACAATACACAGAGACCAAACATGTGGGATATAAGTGGACTTTTCTTTTTTCTTTTTTTCTATTTTTTAAAAAAGGTACATTTTCATTTTATACATTTGTACATGATTTTTTTTTTTTCATTAAATTTTTTTAATCATTATTTTAATGTTCTCCCCTCCTACAGTCAAAAATGCTCAAGGCATTTTGGGCGCAGTGTCCAAAGAGCACAAATTGCAGGAAATGCACATTAACAAACTCACACATACAAACACACGCACACACACTCTCACAAAAAATACACAACCATACACACCCAGGAGTGGCAGCAGTGGCTTCAGAGACTAAAGAGAGAACTACAGGTGTATCTTGGCGTTTGCAGGTGACAAATACTGGTACCGAGGAGTTATTCCATGGCGGTGAACGAGGCCATCTGACGGTAAAAAATGAGACATTACATTCATGTATTGAGTCTTCGCAAACACACTCGCAATCACACTTGTGTAAAAATAAAAAATAGTCTTTAAAATGTGCAAAGAAAAGGTCGCTGAACGAAGCTGCACGAGCGACAGCCGAGGAATCGTGAAAAAGCATCAGTGAATCAAAGATAGTGCATAATGGTAGTGCGTATTAAGGTTTACCAGTGCTGGCGGCATTCACAGACAGTTTACTGTAACCCGCCTCAAACTCAATACAACCACTAATGTTTGCAAAGGAAAAAGGACATTTTTTTAAAATTCTGTTTGGACATGTACCATGTTAAAAATGCATAAATTGAGTGAAGAAGTTGTTTTTTTTCCACAACCTTATCAGTTTGAAAACATGACTGCAGCTGAACGTTTACTGCAGCGCTGCAGAAATCTTAATCTTTCAGATGTTCAACAAGTGCCTGAAGAGATGATCATCAAGTTTGGTATTGGTAGATTCATGATGAAATATCATTATCAAAATGGTCCTTATGAATTAGTGAATGGTTTGTTGAGCAAAGGTGAAGTACCTTTTTACTTCCTGCTTTTTAGAAAGGTGCAACCAGTAAAACATGGCTCTTAAAAGCTTGTGGCTGTGTTGGGAATGACAATTACAAATCCATGAAAACATATTTCTTGATAATTTCCCTAGAATTAGGGAATTAGGACTGATTGTGGGTAAATAGGTCCATTTATGTTGACTTTGTTACCGTTTGACCACATGGCAGAAAATAATATTATTTTCATAGTTGCAAAGCTCATAGCTCTTTCCAGGAAACTTGTTAGAAATGTTGAGGATAATATAACAGTAATAAATTATTAGAGAACCAAAATCCTAGCACACCTGACCCCCAATAAGGCATTATGTATTGTACCGTACATACATCGCAGTATCAGACACCTTGTACCTATCAGCCCATATTAAATCCCATCATAGCACAAAGTAAGAAGTAAAAAATTAACGTGAGGTGGTGCCACTTGAGCTCGCATGTGGGTGGGTGGTCCATTTGGGTCTGGAGTTTGGAGCTTGCTGAACCTGTGCCACAATTATTACTGATTGCACCTTTAATAAGCAGGAACGTCTCTACATAAACACCCCGCCTCCCTGTCAAATTTTGCCTAAATAAACGCAAGATAAAAGCTTTGAATACTGTCTGCTTAAATCCTACTTGAAATCCAGCTGCAGCAGACACAAGCAAACACACCAAGACTCGGAGTATACATTTTTGGCAGCCTAAATAGATCTTAAAGGTGTTTTACAACCCAAAACAACCAAAGAGCCGAACAGAATGAGGTGTTGTTGATTGTTACAGCATCATTCAGGTTAAGCTGAGTCATCAGTGTGCAGGCAGGTGTTCTATTTCATACTACAGCCAATTTACACCGGTTTAGAAACTTGTGAGTTTGCATCTTACTGGTGCATAGTTGTGGAACCAGAGCTATGAAAAGCAGGTAATATTCGTCAGAGACAAGAGGAGAACTTTGCCCCAGGAGAAAGCTGCTACAAGAAACGAGGCATGCTGAAACGGAGCGTTTGTGGTTAAACTAAAGTGACGAGTTAACATCTGATATGGCAACACCGGCAACAGCAGCACCGGTTGTTGTTATGAAGCTGTGATAAACTGTAAACGTCTCCAAGTGTGAGTCAAATCTTTTGGAGTGCATGTGAGGAATAAAATAAACAGCACAATATCTGATCAGAGTGCTCCAATATGGCACAATGAGGCCTTGGCTGGAAAAAAACAAAACAAAACAAAACAAAGAAAGGTACCGATTGCAGTGAATGAAGGGACCCGTAAACCTACCTGTGGGTCAGAGGATGAGCAGCTTGAAGAGAGAAATGTCCAGACTAATCACTCTACTTTTGTTTAGCTTGAAATATACTGACAGCAGCGTCATACAGCCGGACCTCCGGCCAATCAGCTCTGATCTAAAACACTCTTCAAACACACCTCTCTCCTGCTTCAAGTAACCAAGTGCTGTCATGGAGCTACAGGCAGCCCAGGTAGCAACTGAACTGAGTTTGTACCAACATTTATAAACAGTTAGCCGGTCGTCCTGTGGCAACATCTTTCTAGCTAATCCAGCTCTGATCTGCAAGAACAAGAGCCAGTGTGATCGGATAAAGCCTTTTTGACCAACAAGGACCTAGTTCTTTAGATGGGCTGGTGATGGTTTAGCAGTTGGTTCAATTTGCAAACCTTCTTATAGCCTGTTTGCTTTTCAACAGGCCTGAAAGCCATGTAATTAGAAAATACACAACAAAAATGTTGACACTGAATGTAAGCTGATGATGTTCGCCTTCGTTGTAAGCTAATGCTAGCCCTCGAATGCAAGCCTGTATCAATCTCATTGCAGACAAATCAAACACAATGAATGATACATGTCTTGTTGGTCACATAATCCCACCCCCATCGCCTGACATAAATGGTTCAGTTTTCCTCATTCGAGCTCAGGCACCAGCTGCCTTGGTCAAAAAGTGGTATTTAAGAAGCAGCGGAGAGCGCGGTGTGTCTGAAGAGAAATTGGCTTTTGCCATCACTAAAGATCAAAACAGGAGCACCAGTCCCTGTCTGAGTACCAGTTACCAGCTACACTTGATTATTGACCCAGCGCTGTAAGTAAGTCTGAAGGATATTTGGTTACCAGCCGCAGGAGGCAGGTAGAGAAGGAGTCCCTGTGACGAAAAGGCAGAAATGGAGATAACGGCTGAACTGAGATCAGCTGGATTTGGGCTAACGGTGCGAAGGCAGTTTATCAAAACAATGCTAAGAAACTCTTGCAGCTTACAACAACGGTGATTATCCATGAACTCACTCCTACACTGCGTTTAAAAAACAGAAAAAGGCACACGGCGAAGAACAAAGATGAAGAAAGAAGAGGAGGAAAAGACATTAAAGCAGAGAGACAAAACGTTTCGTCTGTGAGATCAGAGAGACAGACAGGAAAAGACGAGGGATGGGAAGGAACCGTTTTGCGGGAGTAATCTACATCCGGGGGTTAGTTTCGTCTATAGCAGCGGGCCCAGGTCATCACCGTCGCTCTGGGTTTTGGCAGGAGACTACATTCTGGGGTCTGGTCAGCGAGATGGGAGGGGCGGGGCCACTCGAGAGTCAGGCATCACCTCCTGTAGGTCCACGACACCGACACTATCCCACTCCAAAAAGAGAGAAACCGTACAAACATAAAAAAGGAGACGTTTTCAAAGAGTCGTTTTTCGTCGCTTAAGGAGGAAGTGCTTGGCCCCTCCTGGTTTGAGAAATTAAGGTGCAACTTGCGGAGGAAAATAAAATAAAAAAATCATGTCCTCTATGGCAGTCTCATACAAACAGAGACACAGGAGGAGCAGGAACGCAACCCCCCGTCCCACCTGCAGACACACCCCACCTTCCAGCCTGTTCCTCCTGGTCCAATACGGTTTCAGTGTGGAGGCGGAGGGGGCGGGGTCAGAGGCAGATAAGGCCGTGTCCTGCGGTCCGGGCAGGGGGGTTAAAGGTTCAGGGGTTAATGTACAAAGATGTGCCTCAGCAGCTCATCAGCAGACGGCCGCTGCTTCGTCTCTACAAAGATCCGTTTGAGGAACTCCCGGCAGTGGTCCGACACGTCGGCAGGCAGCACGGGATTGGTGGGCTGGGTGGCAATCTTAAAGATGGCTGCCATGGCCTCAAATTCTGCCCATGGGGGTCGCTGTGTTAGCATCTCCACTACAGTGCAGCCAACGCTCCTGAGACAAAAAGGCAGGGACATATTTATTGTGAAACAGATGTCTTTCTATAAGGTGATGTATCAATATCAAAAATGAGATTTAATATCAATTTAAATCTATTTTTCAAACCCAGTACTGTCTATGGGAAAGGGGCAATTTAAATATTCCTCAGTAGCATTCATGCTGCTGTCCGAAATTAGGAAATGCTGAAGGCTGTGTGAGCAGCCCCACAGCGCAGCTTCTATGGGCTTCAAGATGGAGCGGAGTTCCGAAATCTTAAAGAAAAATATCAATGACGAGAACTTCTGTGTGGTCTCACCAGATGTCAGCCTTCCTGCCGTAGCCTTCTCCACTGATTACTTCTGGGCTCATCCAGTAGGGGGTGCCAGTCACAGACATGATGCCTGTTCCTGACAGACAGATGGTCTGCAGCCGGCGGCTGGCCCCGAAGTCCCCCAGCTTCACGTTCCCTACCGAGTCCCGAAGGATGTTGGCCCCTGAACAAAGAAGAGAAAGAGTCACCCAACTGTTCTTGACCATGACTGCTTTGTACTTTAAAAAAAAATATCAGCTGGTCTGTGTCACCTTTGATGTCTCTGTGAACGATCATGTTGCTGTGCAGGTAGGAAACCCCCTCCAGGATCTGCCGGGTGTAGCGGCGCGTCACATTTTCCGTCAGCGCTCCGTACGACTTCAGCTGATCCTTAATGGATCCCTAAATATCAAACAAATATTGTATCATCTCATCTGAATGTCTGTTACCTAGTTTGAATATTAATATAATAAAAAAAATGCTGTCTACTCAGTGTGACAGACAAAACCATATTTCAAATTTCTGCTTCAGGAAAGGTGAGTAACAGTGTACCAAGCAAGTGATAATTTCAACATCGGGATGATTAATTGCTCCTGTATATTAAACACTAAGTGATCTTTACAGGAAAAAGATAAAGAGCACTCACGCCTGGCATGTACTCCATGAAGATGGAGAGCGTTCGTTCCATCGTGTCCCGCAGACAGCCGTAATACTGGACGATCCGCTCATTGCACAAATTCTTCAGGAGCTGGATTTCACACTCCAACGCACTCACCTCCTAAATGACCGGACAGAAACAGCATATTGTAATCTTTCCAGCTGAACTTATCTTCCATGTGCACATCTGATACATCTTATGTCATATTGGACTCTCACCTTGCTGGTCTCAGGACTCTCAGGGTCAAACTGGACCTGTTTGACTGCCAGTTCCCGACCGGTATCGGCATCATAACAGAGAAAAACCCTCCCGAAGGCCCCCTGACCCAGGAGCTTCCCGAGCAGCCAGTTTGTCGGGGCGCGTGGAGCTGGAACAACCATCAGATACAATCAGACCACA
The DNA here is from genome assembly GCA_028566105.1 of Hypoplectrus providencianus. Lineage (NCBI taxonomy): Eukaryota > Metazoa > Chordata > Actinopteri > Perciformes > Serranidae > Hypoplectrus > Hypoplectrus providencianus. Next base: position 482,274 of record JAOWBC010000959.1, on the reverse strand, counting down.
GAGATGCTTCATCCACCAGAACAGAAACAGAACAGCAAGCACTCACAGCGGCTGGGTGGGCTGATGTCCATGACCGACAGAGTTGGAGTGGGAGTGGGGTTGGGTTCGATGTCGCTGCCCCTCCGCGGCCTCCTGGCGGGTCCCGGGGCCTCTTCTAGGTCCGGGGTGAAGACACTACTGCCGCTGCTGGTGCTGGGCGACTGCTCAGTCGGGCTGAAGCTGACTGGCGAGCGGAAGCCGTGAACCTGCGTCCGCCGAGCCCGAGGGAAGGTCTTCCTCCCTGCCGAGAGTAAAAATAAATGTATTCTCACTTAATGAGCTGCAGCTCAGAGACACAATATTTACATGTCGTTAGGTATTACCAAGAAAAATTACCTACCGTCACTGTAATCCTGAAGGCCGAAAGGAATGCCGTATCGTCGAGGGTACGTTCCACCTTTCCCCGACTTCTCAAACACTGGGATGTCGTACTCTAAAGAAGAGATTAAAGAAGATCCCAGAAATTTACTTTTATCTTAAAGCCAAGAAATAATGCTTTTAAATTTGTTTTTTTCTCGCTCTTTCTGCTATAGAGGCTGAAAAACTATTTCTTTGAGAAATGTTAATATTCTATGGAGGATTCCAGAAAACAGTGCTTAGGTTTTGGAGTTTGTTTTCTTGAGGCAGACTTGGGTCTTAATAGATTCATGTGAAAGGGAACTTTTTATAGGGCTTGTACTTTTTTATTATCTATATTATCAACAATCACAAGTTGAGCATTTTCTCTTTTTTTGTTCATTAGCTTGAAAGGTTTCTTCACTTTTCCCAACACACTGGCACAAACATTTACCTGGGAAGTCCTGGTGGTTGTCTGGGTAGCTCTGTGCTCGGGGCATTCTGGACTTTGGGTAGTCACTACACCGAAAGAAAACAACAAAGCAATAAAGTTTATATATAGCATCTAGCCTACTTAGACTTTGATGTGCATTGAAGAGCTTTATTTTAGATAGCAATGTTAAACAACTTTTATCTCCATTTACTTATGACCATCAATCATAACCACATAAGCAGACTGCATCAGACATATTAATTCTACCACTGCATAAATAAAATATTAAGGTTCTGACCTGTCCAGTGGGCTGTCTAAAGAAGGACAACTTCCAGATGCTGAGTTTTCTGGACTGCTCATGGACAGTGGGTCCAGCATCTGAGAAAAAGGAAGAAACTCAGAATGAAGCTCTCACAGTACAGTCCACCCCATACTTATAAATCCTACAGTGGACCCTCCAGGGTGGTGCTACCTGGTCCATGCTCTCTGGAATGAACTCTCCCTCGCTGTTGATGCTGGTGAAGGAGCCGTTCCTCGCCACCTGCTGGAGCGCGTCAGGGATGTATCCTGGAGGAGGGGAGCTGCGGTCGGTCGAATGGGAGCCTAAAGGATGGTTGAAGATAAATGACACATATTGTGTGAAACAGTCAGTGGGTGCACAAGGAGCTTGTTGCTGATTTTCATATAAATATTTGAGTTTGCATCCTGTCTTTTCATCAACTTTGCATCAGTGTGACAGAAATACATTACCCACCTATCAAAGCCAGCATGCTCTTCTTATCAGCAACCCTGAAACCTGTGTTGTCCAGCTCCTCGTGGGACGGCAAGAGGTCCATGTTGGAGGAAGAGTTCTGGAGAAGCAGACAAAGAAACGGGCTGTTTTTTCAAAACATTTCAGCACAGTGAGGAACTCAATGAGGCTAAATGTCTGGTTTTACACCCTGTCATGTGGTCTGTTTAAACTATCTCAAAGCCATATATTAAAATAAATTCTAATGCTCACTTGGGAGGACATCTGGAGCACCAGGAGGATCCTCAGGCTTTTCATGTGAATGCTGCGATCCAGCAGCTCCACAGCCTTGTCCAAGTCGTCCTGAGTGGTCAGTGGAATCACCAACTGCAAGAAGAAGAAACAACAGGAGTGAAGAAATCTTTTTTTTAAATAATTAATTCCATATTGGACTAAAAACGTGCAGTCCGGTGAAGGCCTTATACCTCATTGTTGGTGTAGTGAAGGTCCATTGTCTGACCGAAAGCCACTTTAGCTTTTGCCTTCAGGTCATCCAGCTTGACAGGGCGAGGGAACTGCAGGATCCTGCAGAGAAGAAGAGAGGTCAGAGGTCAGGAGGGCACAGCTACAGGTTAGCACTGACAACATAAACTGCTGAACCTGGTGTAAGCCTCACCTCTTCTCCCCTTTGAACTCAAACTTCACCCTGACATCGTTCTGTTGGAAAGACAGCCAGGTTAAATATTATCACATCACTGATTTTGTCTCACAGTGTTTTATCCATAAATTGTTTGCTTTCGGTATCACTTAATGCCCTCATGTTTATATCTCAGGTTGGTTACCTGGTTCTTGGGTGAGGAGGCTTTAGGTTTTCCCAGGTCAGACAAGAACATGGCAGGACGGCTGGAGCGGTGCAGTTCGGCCAAGTCCTGCATGATCGAGTTCAGGGCCTCCTGCTCATCTGGGTGACGACAACATTTCAGTTTATTTAACAGATGATACAGATAAAAGCTGACATAGTACAAGCTGACAAAGTATGACCAGTTAACACTGTTTATTAATAAATTAAAATGAACTTGATTGGACTGCACAATGTTCTCTGCAATACTCTTGCATATTTCAAGATGGAAAAATATATATATTTATCTACTTTTATCATCTTTCCAGACCTTCAGTCATAACATGTTATGCCACTTACACTGAAGTAGATAACACCAGAGTTTATTGTGAGGCAAAGATGTCAAGAAACATTGCATGAGAAAAAAAATATTGGGGTTGTAGGTTTGACAAAAGACAAAGCTGGCTTTCTGCCAAACAGTAACAGTATCTTAAAACACACACATACCCATCATCATGGCACGGCGATTGACCCAGGAGGCCAGGAAAGAGGATTCTCCCATCAAAGGGATTCCTTTCTCCTGCAACAGCAAAAGGAAAACATAAACCCTGACACAGGTTAGAGCCTGAAGCCGCTGACTGATCGACACATCTGCAGGCAGTGACTCTTTCCAACAGAAATGGAAAAAAAAGAATTGTCGTGATAAATGGATTGCTTCAATTGCAAATCAGTAAGCATAACTGATGACTGGCACTATCTGGGTTTCATTATTATTTTTCCATTAGTGGTATGATTTGTTGTGTATTTATTTGGTGCAAAAAAAGCCACTGACTTGACGGTTAAATAGAGCCATAAAACTAAAAACAGGTCTGATTTAAAAGCTCAGAAGCAAGGCCTATATTCATGAGTACAATATTTATTTTATTTCTAAGAGTTTCTGCAGAGGTACAGATTCAGGCTGTTAATGCTGCGGACATTCAAAATGCTGATTGAAGGAAATATATTGTGGTATACTTAGAGATGTCTCATATATGTCCACGAACACTGTACTCCCACCTACTTATAAAGTATTGATGTGGAGAACTGGTTTTAACTAAATTTGCCTCATAAACTGACAAGGCGAGTGCATATTGAAACTGAAAACATTTCATATTTGCATGTTTCTTACGACTAATATTTGTAAGTCCCAAATAAAAAACAAGTTAGCATTTTACGCAGCAGCTATTCCTGTAACATCAATATCAATTCATATATATTCATATACATACATATACATATATTCTCTTCTGCTTAATCCTCTCTGGTTGTGATGATATTTTATTTGCATGGTCGTGATGTTACCATGCAAGACCACAGACAAAAGATCTGTTACAGGCTGAAGAGGAATAATCACTCAAGAAATGATACTGGACGGTCAAGATGGCCTCTACTGATGAGGAGATGATTGGATATTGCTGATTAAAATATATGATCATGACTGATCGATCACAAGTGACGTAGATCACGTTGCTAAAAGTGGGCTATGACAATATTTCTTACCATTTTTTACACATAGCGTCCTTTGCAAGCCACTTTGTCGAGCAGATTGGCTAGTGAGCGAATGCTAATGGTCCCAGCGAAGTTGATACCAACAACATTGCCACTATTATGGCCTCTTGTGATAGATGATTAGCTTTAAATGAACTTGCTAGCGACAGCTCAGTAGCCCTGCATGCTAACATTTAATAACATCTGTTGCTAGCCATTACGCGCTATGCCAAAATGTGGTTAATGAATGATTCGACATATTGATGTGTTATCATAACATACAATTCACTGCATATATCTTGCTGACAAGACAAGCTAAATTGCTAATGCTAGCCGAGAGTTCCTTACACAGCTAGCTGTCAGGCCAGGGAAGTTGTCAAGCTAAGCTAATGCTAAAGTTGACTAGCCGCATAGCTATTCAAGGCTCTCCCGTACTGCACGACCGTATAAAGCCATCATTAAACAAGCTTATGGAAGCTTCGAATCATATTATTTATTCTTTATCGTCTTACCTGGTAGTTGATTAGATTTGTAATCACTTCCTCATCCACAGGGCCGGTGACAGAAGCCCCGGGCCCTGCGGAGAGCCGCTGGAGGAAGCAGAAGTTTGGCAGTCCGCTCCCAACTTCACTCGAGTCCTGCTGGGCCACGACGACGAGGCCCGAGGGTTGTCAGTTTAGCCCACTGGACCTTTCCAGGCAAGAAAATGACAAGATAACGGTTTATCCAACAAACTATCTCCGTGTCTATTTGGTAATAAAAAGGAAGGACTAATCGACAGCTTTCATTTTGTTGCACTTTACAGCCTGGTTGACGATAGCTTCGCTCGCTGGTGCCTGTCAGATACGTCAAGCTAACGGATGTTGAATACATCGTTACCGGAAGTATAGAAATTTTCCTGAAAAAATAAAAACATAAAATGTCTCGCCTGGGGGGGAAAATACAGTTGAACACTTCGCATTTTATGCTGACAGTTCTATACCGGAAATATTATTTTTTATTTTGCCACACTTGACATTTCTTAACCCCCAACCTCGTTGGAAGAATCCAACAAAAACACAACATGTGATGTCAGAGACGTGTATTGGTTTCCTGGATCACGATTTAAATCTGTCACACAAATTTATTTGAAAGGTTTTATATTTTTTACTATCAACGAGCACATGGCCAATTTCTGCATCCACCATCACAAACTATGCTCCTAAAAACTTTCTCGTCAGAAGATATTATTTATGCCGTGAATATTGTTGATGTCTTTGCTCATGTCGATAAATCCTTGCCGCTTATAGCAAAGGCACTATGACCAAAATGGACTGCAGCCTTCTGCTATTTAATACACGAGCTCACTCACAATTTAATATTAGAGTAACTTTATTATGTACCATACATATTACATATTACGTAATGGGTTGTATGGCTGTGTTGTCGGCAATCAAAACAGCTGTCAGTAGAATCCCCAAATAAAAGCCTTATTGGCTTATTACCGAATTTTTATTCAAATTTCACAAGAGCATGAATCTACTTTAAATTTTAACGCATTACTTTTCAAGTTTTCATTTTATGTACAAAGCATACTTCCATGTCAACGATGGCTCATCGACAAAGTCTGTTATTTTGAAAGACACGATTCCTTACGTCGCTTCCGGCTGCAGGAGAATTCTCACAACATCAAGCTAGAGTTGCGACTGAACGCTAACGCTAGCTGTGTCTATTGTTAATACATTTAACAACACAAACAGAGGAAAAACATGTCCGATACGGTAAGCTGTAAACTTTAACCAAAGTTAATTATTTGTAGTCTGTGTGAAATCAAAACAGTAGACAGATTCGTGTGGCTGTGGCTGTTCCATCGTTTGTGGTTATTTATCATGCTAACTGTTAGCTCATGTAGCTTCAGGCCCAGAGTCCAATGCTTTTATAGCTGTATTGCTCTGCAACTAGTTTTGGTTTTAGTTCATTTTCAAAGGGGAACTTTAAAATAAGGAGCGTTACCTGCATTTCGAAACCGAAGGGTTTACACATGTGAGTATTTGTAGTATCAGCGTAATAAAGCCTCGGGCCTAATTGCAATGTATGTGGCGTTTAAATGTTTGCTGCTAGTGAAGTTTCTTTTTGTTTATATGTTGATGCTATTTTAGGAGACAAAACCATCCAGCCAAGACGGAGGGGACAAGAAGGATGGAGAGTACATCAAATTAAAAGTGATTGGTCAGGTGTGTATGAACTGAGTGCTGATGGATGGATCTCACTGAGCTAGCATAGGAATATGTAACACTGAACATTAGTTGGTGATGTACGAGCCTTCCAATCGCTTGTTAATATTCCTAAGATATTCTGTTTACTCACCCAAAGAATAATTATTAATTTGTAATTACGTAATGTGTAAGCTATGTCAATTCCTTAATCATGCTGCACTGCAGAAATTAGTTATTACAATCACAAAAAGTTGACTGACTTGTGCAATCCTAAAAAAAAAAGTTAACTTGTAACTAACAAATAATGTAGTAAAAAGTAAGCAATTATGTAGTAAAATGCATTTAAATTGATTTGGCCATTTAAACAGAAGTTTAAAATTAGTGATTTGCTGTGTACACCTCACACTGCATATATGCATCTGTGCTTAAATGTGCTTAGAATAGAAAATGCAATGGTGATGTCCATATCAAATGAAATAAAATAAACCAACATTGGAAAACCAACATATATTCTGGCATTTATACGTTTATTTGCTACATCTTTTGAGAGGCATCTTTTACAATTGTAAGGACACCTTTTTCATAACTATCTCAAACTGTCTAATTGCCAGTATGTGATGTGGTTAAATCACATACTACTTGCTGGTGAAAACCTTGCCAAATTATATAAGACTTTTTTTCTCACCACTTTCTCTTTCTGCCAACAGGACAGCAGCGAAATCCACTTTAAGGTTAAAATGACAACACATCTGAAGAAGCTCAAGGAGTCCTACAGTCAGCGACAGGTATGAGGAAAGAGAGATCAGTAACTCCCTCTTACCAAATCACATGAGTTTGATTCCAGACTATAACAAAGCACTGAGAAATGACTCACTTTTAAATGCCTTAAACAGTTTTTTAAGTCTGAGGATTTAAAGGCTTACCTGTTTTGGATGTCGATCAGGTCCAACAGCACCAGACTATATGAAAAATACATTATGCTAAATAAATCATGATCAAAGTTAGGTAAAGGTTTAAAAAAATGGCAAATATGAGATTAATCCCTTCATTGTCCACTATTAAGTTAATCGCAAACTATTTCGAACCAATAAACCAGTAAATCTATTTGAGTTTTTTTTTCCTCATAAAAATATTTGATTTAAAAATTCAACAAAAGCCAATTTTTTATTCTGGTATGCAATTTTGTGCTTTTTACAGGGTGTCCCAGCAAGCACGCTAAGGTTTCTGTTTGAAGGACAGAGAATCGCAGACAACCAAACTCCGAAAGAGGTAAACTCGTCTCTCTCTGACTTGAATGTTAATAGAAGTAGAAAAAAATTGCATGTTTTCTATCTGTTGCTAAAACATGTTTCCTTTCTGCTGTGTGTTCATGTCAGCTGGGGATGGAGGACGAGGACGTCATCGAGGTTTATCAAGAACAGACTGGAGGACTGTGGAACGATTAAACCTCCGGCATTTCTAAATCTTTTCTTTTTCTTATTTTGTATTTTATTTTGTATGTATGTACGTATTTTTGTTCAGTTTCAAACCATCTGGATCAAAACCGACTCTTATCAGGGCTTCCATGTGTGAGGGCAGAAAGGGGAACGGACTGAGAGAAAGGCGAGGAAACGCCAGCAGGTCTCTGGTTCTCTGAAGTGCAGGGATGCTCATGTTGTTGACCCGAGCAATAGCATTCAACGTGAGTGTTGCACTCAAATTTACATCGGCAAGCATCTTGTTTCATTTGTTTCTTTTTTTTCCCTTCTTGTCTTTTTGGGGTGTCAGCAGAAAGAAGTCATGCTATCAAGGAACAAACTGCATTAAAAGAATAGCTCACCCAAAAGGAAAATCAATCACCAGTTATACTTACTACAGCGGCAAGACATTTGTGATATCATAAAAGTAAGCATACAGCTTTGTGTCAGCTTTTTCCCATCAAATCTAAAATAAAAAACATCTTTAAGCCACCCTAGCTGTATTATTTTAATGTGAATTAAGTGAAACAGTTGGCTCTTTGGGACCAAAGTGTTTAATGTAACTTTTTACTTACTTATTATTTATCAACTGTGCAACACCCTGTTTTTCATCATCAAATCAACATACATAAAAAGGCTGGTGTTATGCTGGAGAGAACTACACTGCTTTAACATCCCTTCTGCAGCTTCAGACGGTCCATGACAAGCTAGCAAATACTTAGCTTGATTGTTTATTCACATCATTTACAGCCTACAAGAGTTTTTAAAGGCTTTGAAAAACACAACTACAGACTGTAAGGTGTGTTTTAGTGTGACAAGGCTGAAGCAAAGCTGTATCTGCTGGACAGATGTCAGAAATAGATTTTTGGATGAACTACTCTTTTAAAACAGTGTCTGAGAAGCAGCGATGACACTGGCCCCCGTCTCTTATTCCCCCTGTACAGGACACTGAAAAAACAGTTTGCTGGCTCTCCTGTTAATTTGACAGAGGAGGAGAACACACCAAGTTAGACGTCAAAGATGCAGTTATTTGTACAAAAGGCAGTTCAGTCCACACGCGTTCTGTGTGACATTCAGGGCATTTAGCAGGCGTTCAGTCTCAGTTCACTTTGACACAATATGTGCTTATAAAGAGCTGGATTACTGCTCTGTAGCTCCTCCTCAACACCACTCGGAATAGAGAGGAGTTTGTCAACATTTCTCTGTAGATTTGAATAATTTGCATTTCCAGTTTCTGTGTGCCATTTGGGAAGAGCTGCACTTATCACAAAATTGTAAAATTCTGCTAATAATTGACCTGATGCAGTGAGATTTTAGGTTTTAAACACATTTTCGATGAATTGTGCTTTACTTGTATATGTTGTATTCAGTATTAGAGTGTGTTTGAATGATATGCCATATGTATCTCCAGTGTCGTCTTTTATTTATAATTGAGGGATTCATTCTGTAATGATATATCTAAATATATACCCGTTCTGGAAATGTTTTGCTCGCTGACAGTCACGCAGGTTTTTAAGCTCAGATGATTCTGTCCTCCAGCAGTTTGCTGACGGAGAAAATCTTGCAAATTGTTAAAATCGTCCTCTACGATCAATGACACGTTATACTGTGGTGTCAGTGCTTGTTTTAAAGCTTTTTTCTCTCTGTTTTTTTTTTTTTTTTTTTTTGGAATGAAACTCTCAACCTCTGTACTGTATGAAGTTCCTCAAGAAGGTTAAAATCATGAGCAGCCCCAAACTGTCATCTGTGAAATGAAAGAGAAAACAAAGATCTTTAGGGTTAAATAACCAACAACAACACATTGCTGAAAGTTTGGTTATTTCACTCTTTTTAAATTTGGACCACACCTCTGGGACACCAGTGCATATAAATTCAGAAGCATGTCTGCTGTCTCTACTGCCATACATAATATTTTTCAGCATCTACAAGCATAGGAGTAAGAAACCTTCAAAGTAACTATCCCTTCTAAAGAAGTGAAGCACTAATTCTACCCAGAGGTGTCCTCAGAAATAAAAGATATCCTCCTCGATTGGATTTGTTTTCAACCTGTTCACCGTGTTCCCTCCGTGCGTCAGTGAACGGCTCAGGTGAACTCCGCTCCACCCAAACTCACAGACAGGAAGGGCTGCGATTTGAGCCATAACACTGATCTCAGTGAGGTGAAGGGACTGTTCATCATTAGAGGAACATTGATACAGATGGTTTGAAATTCTGGAGATGAGCTTTTTGCTTTTTTTGAATAAAATATTTAAGAAAAAAAACTCCTGTGCGCTGCATACTTTTTTGAGTAGTTTAACTTCATGCTTTTTATATAATTCTCGTGTTTCTTGTAAAAGTTTCAGCCCACATAGTCACAGCAGAGATAAAACAAACATAGCAATTTGAGACAGTATTCAGCTTACAGATTTCTCAACTCTCTTTTCACATATCTTTTAAAAAAAACAAAAAAAAACTGCTGATTTCATTGCTGTGAAGGGATGAGTCATTCATTTTTTCCTCCCGCAGAGCATTAAAGGAGATGAGCCACTGATAGCATTTAGCAAGTTGTCATGTTTTTGGCTGTGTGGATAAATAAAAATCACTCAAATGCATTTTGGAAACAAGTCCAGAAGCAGAGGTTCATTTACAAAGTATCTTTTTGCTTTGTTTTCTGATCTCACAGCAAGAGGGCCGCTTGTTCGACTCCGGCTTGTGGCTCTTTCAGAGTTTGCATGTTCTGCCCGTGTCAGTGTGGGTTCTCTCCGGCTTCCTCCCACAGTCCAAAACATGCAGTTAAGGGTTTAATAGGTGACTTGGTGGGCTCCAGCCCACTGTGACCTGATTTCAATAAGCCGTTAAGGATAACAAATGGATAGTTTTCTCCCAGAGTTCAAACAAACCGATCACAAATGTTCATTTAACTCAAATGCTGCATTATCTTCCCCCCTAGAGCTGTGTGGCAGTGCAGGTAACGACCTCTCCGGGTGCTGTGACCTCACTGGTAACCTGTACATACAGAAAAGAGTCCCCGAGACAAACATCAGGGCCGTCCCCATCAAGCCCACTCCGATGCCGCTCCCAACGTACTGAGAATCAGGAGCCGGCGGCATCTTAAACTCAGCCGGGAACTTTATGGTCTGATTGGTCACCACTGAGCCCAGGTTCCACAGCAGAGGTATGAGTGACAGCACGGCGGCCGACAGGCACAGCGAGCCTGAGGTGCAGAATGCCAAGCGGATTGGGGAGGTCTTCTCCATCCCAAAGTAGACGTTCCTCATGGCGTAAACACCACCAGCGTTCCCAAATAGCCCCACAAACAGAGAGAGGAACATCAGGACCTGAGCTGCCGCGATCTCAGGCGGCATGAAGGCCTCAGTCAGGCTCATGGACTTGCAGTGCATGACCAAAAAGCCGGGGCTCACATCGGTGTGGCTGTTGAAGCAGGTCCTCCAGATGCCCACCCAGGCCACCCCGGAGCTGATGAATTCACTGTCAGACACCAGCCAAACCCGCCACTGGATGAGCCCAAGGGCCACGGCGGTGAGCGTCCAGCCCACGCAGCCCAGCCACAGGGCGCCGAGCTGGGCGTGGGCGGTGTGAGCCAGGTAGGTCATAGCTGTGGAGCGCAGGTAGAGCGTCAGGATGCCAAGGAAAGCCTGGTCACACCCAGACAGGGCATCATCGGGAGATCGGAGCCAGGTGGAAAGTGTTTTCTGTCCCTGTCGTAACCACGAAATCACATTTCATATCGAGCGAGGTATCTCTGGCTGCAGCTCCATCGTCTTCCTTTTTATTCTCTCCACCTTGCACGTCCTCTGATGCTCCTTTGTCACCAGGGTAACCTGGCAAACAAGCACCTGCAGCTCCCTCTGAGAGGACACACACACACACACATGCAAACACACACAGGTGTTCATGAGCAAAAACAAAACAAACTCCTCATAGCTGCAGCAGAAAATATAAATTTCTCTTACTTGCAGGTGTTTTGAATTATGTAATAAGAATACTAATAAAACCACCCATCCCTGTGTTGATTCAGAATTTAATAAAATCAGAAAATAGTACGAACAATATCTACAGCTACACACTTCAGCAAAACCCACTAGAAAACTCCTGCAGAATTTTGACAGTTAGTCAGAGTTTTACAAACTTCCTACTTCCTATTAAATTACTTTCCTTATCCCATTAAGACACCTGAACCTCTTAGCCGTTAATGCCACTAAACTACTAAGATATAGTTTTAAAAAATGAGTAGGATGCCAGACTAGAAAACTTTTTCTCTTTTGTTTTCCTAGAAATGTCTGGTCCCAGCCTACATGGGTCTTTGGGAAAGTTGGATGGAGTCGCTGCCCTGTGCTCCGAGGGCGGGTCCAGGACTGGTCAGGAGGTGGATTTTGGCTGATCCAAAGATTTCCTCCAATATCTGTTAAGTTTATTGGTATCATGAAACTTTGGGATTACTTTACTGCAAATAAAGCTCTAAAATTTTATTCTTGACCTGATTTTAGGCTGAATTTAAGGTGGTCATTTTGAAACATGTGACAGTAATTCTGTACTGTTAGGTACATCGGAGAAGTAACTTTTTGTTTAATTTTCACACAAAACTTTCCTTTAAAGCTGATGATTCAGATAAAAAGAAGGCGTGAAAAGTCTCTTGACCGTTAATGGCAGAGAACTTTTTTTCCCCCATCATGTGCACATTATTACAGCTGGTTGCATGTTAAAAAGACACTTATGACACCGCAGGATGCCCATGTTTGTTTGTCACCGTCTGTTGTTTGATTTTCATAAACGTGTGAGCTATTAAATAACCAAATAAATGTGGATTGATGTGGAGACCAACCAGCTACAGGAGACTAAACAATCAAAGGCTTTACATCATAACAGTCTTTCTTTAAAAATAACTAATACATTTTCCGTATATTCTTCAAATAATTTCCAAAAGGAAAGAGGATGTGCTGATAATTTTTCCGCAATTTATGACACAAATATAACCAGATTGTAACCAACATTTGTAATAATTTTTTCTAATTACTACTTCATTAAAAAATAGAATAAATCTGGTTTAACACAAATTTGGCAAATAAGGTTTCTGCCATTGGATTTATTTAATTAAAATAGATGAAAAATAAAGTGACACCTACTCTGAATAACGCAGGTTGGGAAGACTTCAGGTGCCTAAAATCCTCTTGCTGTTTTGCCGGGCACCTCGTGAGCCGCCTTCAGACTCCGACAATAGAAAACAGACTGAACACCCGAACAGGAAGGGTTGGTTTTTTTATGTCACAGAAGCAGCACGACACTTCCTCATGTTGCCACCAATAACCTAGATACAGCTTCCCGTCCTGTCGTGTAACTGTAAATGATTGACAGAATATAGGCTGTGATGAAGAGGCAGGGCCTTATTGTCACTGTAATTTAGTTCTAGTGTGCTCTTATTTTGTACACACATTTTTTTTTTATTGCAGTGAATATATTTTGAATTAAGGCAGTGTAACTGTGCTGGGGTCCTAAAATACATCACTTTGCTACATTTTGCTTTGTTGCTAAAATGTGAAGTAATTCAGCAAAGAGGAACCTTTTGTTAGAAGTGTGATAAAAATATTTTGTGTGTTGAAGGTGGAGTCTAAAATATAGCCAGACACATTGCCCAGATCCTGAAGGGATTGGCAGGGAAATCAATATTTTTCTACTCGCTATAAAACTCCTGATCCTGGTGCAGTAAAAGTCCAGAACGACAGTTAGCGCTCCAGTTTATCCCGCGGCAGGGGCTGTAAAAGTGTGATTATAACGAGCAAAAACAGGAAAATACGTCACCAGAGATCGTAAACTACGGGAAACTTGATTATGAAAGACTTGCGAGAAAACTTTATATAGTTTGTTTCTGTCCTGGTATCAGCTTCTTGTTCCACTCCCACCCAAAGCAAACAGTGCAGCACCTACATCAGTCTGATACTTAGACCAGTTTTAGCTCCTCAGGTTTTACTGTTTTCATGTTAATTATTAAAAAAAGAAATGAATTCATGTCAGGGCAGGGGAGCCTATAAAAAAGCAGTCACGCAAAGTGCTCTTTCTGATAAGAGACATCCAACACCATGTTAATACAGCAACAGACAATTAGCATTTGCCTTTTATTTCCTCTCATGATTGACAAAAGCAGAAATTGAGTGTATTCATGAGTCCCAATGTGTTTTGGCTGTTGGTGATAATGGGGGGAACTTTTTGTTGAAATGTGAAACTTGACTTATTGACATTAAAATGATCATGTTGGGTTTTCATTTAAGTGGCTGAAACTTTATTATGTTTAATTTACTTTATGTCTCTACGCTTAGCATTTAAAGTGCAAAGTTCAACAACTCCAGTCTTAATTGGCTTTTTGAAACAGTGGAGAAACTTCAATAAACAGTAGAATTGCTTTCTTGTATAAATCTCTTTTTTGATGCGTTTGGTTGTTTGTGCTTGAATGCATGCCCTTCACTATTCTTCAGTTTTATTGTAGTTTTATGGTAACAATAAAGTGTAATTTTGGTTTTCCGTAGCCATTGACCTTTCCTTAAGATGTAGAGGACTGTATTTAATTTTGAAAGCCTTTATAATGCTCTCTTCATTCAAGGCTACATTTTGCCATAAAAGTTTGATCTTATTTTGAACCAGAGTATTTGCATATTCTAATAAACGATGATCCCTACCTATAAATACCAATGTGTTGCTTTCAGTGCCAGCAGGACTGTCAGGAACATTCTGGCGCTGACGGAGCGAAGACGGGGTGATGAGTGGCAGCTGTGTCAGAGGGACCAGGTGGAGACGACTGTCATTAGCAGAGGAGTCAGGAAGCCACGCCCCTACACACAGGTTTGTGTAGAAAAAAAAAAAACAGGTACACACCACACACACATGACCAAGACCAAAGAGCTAATTAGAGGGCTGTAACTCAACCCATCTGGTTGTTTTTTAGGGGAGTAAAATCACAAAAATTTAGCCACAATAATATATATAATTAAAATAAAAGCACAAGATCTATCAACTTCATTTTATTGCTTTGAAATTGGTAAAAGAGCACACTGCATACATGTATTTCATGTGGGCCGCACACCGTACCCAGAGGCATGCCCATGTCAGTCCTTATAGTTCACAGTGGTGGGAGGCTGCAGGAGGCACGTCTTCAGATAAATATATATATTTATATGTGTAAAAAGTCCCCTGAAGGGGTCAAACCAGAGAGTAAAGTGCTAAATTTTAGATTAACCTCCACAGAAACACCAGCTGTGCCTTAGTCTTGTCACTCTGAGAAAGTACAAAAGATAAATGAGTCAGGAGTGTTGATTTTTTGGATGGTAGCTTCAGCTAAAAGCACCAAGTGTGGATGAAAACCCATCCAGAGAATATTAGCAGTGTTTAATGCTGGAAGAGGTCAACATTGTCTTTACGAGAGTAATGTTTAGCTGTCAGATATTTTTCTAGCATAAATTAAAAGAGGTTCACTCCAAAATTAGATATTCATGATATATAAAAGATACATTTAACCTTACATAATACACTACACACAGGAAGTGAAGGCTTGTTGTAAAACCTGGAAAGCTACCTTCATATCACGGCTGACAAGAGGATAACAGCATTATGAAATCTTAATTTCACTTTGTTGGAAAACAAAAAGTACGTCAGGAATAAAAATAAATTACCGGTGAAGCAGTTCAACAGGCTTCAATAAAGGCTACAATAAATTACTAAAAATATGAATAAAGTTAAAATTGAAACACACTTGATGGTAATTACGAACCCAGCTGCATGCAGCTCATAATGCAACTTAAATACAACAATTAAGAAACACAAATAATAAAACGGAGCCTCGAAACACTGTGAGATGAAAAGACAGAGTTACAGAACGAATATAATTTGGTTAGCATGTATAGATATGAATTTTCAATAAATACAGCACTTCACTTTGCCAT
>JAOWBC010000959.1:455195-466691 GCA_028566105.1 Hypoplectrus providencianus | reverse complement strand
TTCATCAAAATAAATGTTTAATTTAGGGGTCGTCTGTGTTAAAAGTGCTTCCAATAGTGACAAAAATAAAATACAAGTCATGATGAGTTTTGCTTGTGTTTGTTACGTCATCCAGAGATTGTAATGTATAACGATTTTTAAAATGCTCTCAAACCAGTAAACCTTATATATCATGACTTTGCGATACAAAGATATCTCCATTTTGATCTCTCTATATATTCTGTACATCATCCATTTACACAATCATAAATCAGTTAATTACAAAAAGAAAACACAAGTCATTGTGTTCTTGTCTGGTCATTGTGCATGAACTGGGCCTCAAAGAAGCTGTTGTTTTTTTTAATCAATTCGGCCAAATGACCTAAATTAGTTTTGGGGTCCTTACTTGGTAGAATCAACTGGTCAAAAAAGACCTCATGAGAAACATAAGATAAATTGTGAGAAACAATAACGATACAACTGAAATCCTCTCAGCCATGAACACAATTTAACCATGACATGAATATCAAAATGCTACATGCAGCACCCTCAGCTGGTGCCTCAGCACTGATCCAGGACTTCCCGTGCAGGACCAGATTCCTCTCTGGGCGAGCGGTGTCAGAGCAGCGGCCTCTGCTCCAGCGGCAGACTGTCCACCAGGCACTTCAGCTGCTCCTCACCCAGCTTGATCTTGTCCTCCAGTTTACGCTGCTCGATGATGAGGGCTGACTTCATCTTCACAAAGTGGCGGTAGTCATCCAGGCTCTCTGAGTCCAGGTGCGCCTCCATGATGCTGGAAACCAGTCGCTCCCGGCGGTCCAAGTTCTCCTTCAGCTCCTTGGCGTCCTCGTGCTGCTGCATCAGCAGCTTACGCTTCTCCGTCAGGGTCCGCTGAGGAAGGATTTGGAAGTAATTAATGAGCAGTCAGGTGACAGTATGTGTGCATTATCTGAGCAGATTCTGCTGTTACCTTCTCCTCTGGCGGGGCCTCATCCTCCAGGCTGTTCAGAGCGTTCTCCACCCGCGCCAGGCGGCCTGAGAGTGACAGCAGCAGGCTCACCACCTTGTCCAGGTCGCCCACAAACATGCAGAACTTGTCGAGCTGGTTGGCCTGGCAGAGCCGCTGCACCGTGGCCTCCACCTCCCGACCCAGAGCCTCGTTGTCCTCCACGTCCTCCTGCAGGCTGTGCCGGGCCTCCCGCAGGACCTCCAGCTTCCTTGCCAGGCTGGTGATGAGCTCTTTCTGGAGAGCGTGAAGAAAACAAATGAAGGAAAACACTTCAAGGCAATTAAAATCCTTTCTAATTTCCCTACCAAGTTTTCCAGGACAGATTGGGTTGTTTTTCTCTTGGTTTTACCTTTTTACTGGCGAGATCAACGTCCAGCTCGTCCTCAGAGTCCTGCTCCTCCAGCTGCTCCTGCATGTCCTTCATCTTGATCAGGAGCTCGGCTTTGGGAGCTGATGTGTTGTAGTAGGAGGAGCTGGGGACCAGGGAGGCTGCTGCTGAAACAGACAGGTCCTCCTCCTCCCTCCTGATGCAAACACACATGAAAAAATCAATCTGCTTCTGCAGCAGGATGAACATTGCCTGCACTTTATAACAAACAACTGAGCAACAGAGCAGCAATCTGAGTGCTGGAGATTATTGTAATTAGACATTTGTCCACTAGAGGGCAGGCAAAGTGAAGGTTGGACTGGAAAGCCTTCAACAACCTTATTTCTTTGCTGTTAACAGAAAACACTCAAAGTAATTGGATGTTTTTTTGTAATTAAACCAAGAATTAGCCCAACCTTGAGTAAATTAAACCACAATTTTGACGGTAACATATTATTGGTAGTATTTTTTTACTGCTGTGTTTCTGTAGCTGTTGCAGAAAAACAGACAAGCATATTTTTCAGGAATTATTAATTTTTACAAATGCTCGAGAGAGAGTTTTCTCACCTGTCCATGCTTCGGGGGGATGAGGTCGGCACTCTGGAGCCAGAGGCCCTCCTGCGCTGGTGCCCCCCCTCTAGGATCTGCTCTTCTGAGGGAAATAGTCCTTCCATCAGGTCCATGGTGGTCATCCTACCACTCTGATCCAAGATGTCCACCAGGGACTTGTCTTTACCCATGATGTCCCTGGCCAGCTCCTCTCTCTTGGCGTCTTCCTCTGAGCGCCGAGCCACCGCTGAGCTCGACTCTGGGGCTGATTCCTGACCGACGTCCTGAGGAGCCTGGCGGGTGTAGGCGCTAAACAGGGACGAGGCCGGACCCTCTGTGGTGCCGATGGAGGGGACGTGGACCGGAGGCTCGAAGACACAGCAGGTGTCGCTGGTGTGAGGGAGGTAGGCCCTGCCCTCTCGCTCTGAGCTGCTCTTGGCCTGGATGATCCTCACAGGGACCTTCTTTACCAGACTGTTCACTTCCATCTCAGCAGGGGACTTCACATCATTTTCTGACCTGGACAAGAAACCACATCAAGCATGTTTCAGGAACAAATTGTTCTATAAGTCAGAATATGATTGATGCATGGAAAAAGATCCCTGTACAAACCCTCAGTATGATTTAAACTTTACAACCGAAAGTACTGCTTGCATTACTTCAGTCAGGTTTTGGGAACACAACACCTTTTTAACTGGACATTTTCAAAACACCCATCTGAACAATGAGGCCCGCAGCATGGAAACATTTGTAATACAGATCAGAGCTACTCTGTGACTGTTCCTAATTACAGGATGGATCGTACAGTACAACGGCAGTGGAAAGCTAAGGTCACAGCAGCCATGTGGCTTGAACAAAATTACAGCCCTCAGTTTGATTTGCCTCAGGCTGCAGGGGAATCAATGACAGAACAATCAAACTGTGGACACACTTTACATTTTAGGCACTTGTGTCAAGTTAAAGAAGAAGTAGCAGCATTTTAAACCTTCAGCAGTATTCACTTTTTGTCCAACTATACATTTTATATAAAGTCCTTCATATAAATGACTCTTGTTTTTGTATTTTTCCTCTAACCTGAACCCAGAATGACCATGTTTACCTAAAGACTTCACTACTCGAGCAGAAAAGAAAAGCTTTACGTAACGAGGGGCAGTAAGGAGACCTGAAGCCCTTTAGCTAAGCAGCTTACCTGATCCGTGAGTCATCCTGCACGAACGCGGCCGGCGGTTTGTCAGTCAGTCTCAGCGGTGCGAACTGCGGCGAGGGCGAACGTGCTCGATCCGCTGCGGGGAGAGACAGCGCGGCCGTCCGGGAGGATACCAGCGACGATGAGGAAGGTGGCTGCGGTTGCTCCTTCTCCACCTCGTTTTCTGCTCTGCACGTCCCGCCGAGGTGAGGGGAGCTGGTCGGGGCGGGGCAGGCGGAGGAGTTCTGGGCAGCAGCATGGTGCTGGGTGTCAGAACTGCAGCTGGACAGAGGCTGGAGTGCTGCCGGGTCTGCCTGGGCGCCAGCGAGGAATTCCTGGGAAGAGGATGTGGTTTCTGGGCCTAAACGGGACCTGGGCGGCGGCAGATGGCCCTTGGTTTGTGGAAGCTGAGACGGCTGATGGGAGCCTGGGTTGGGGCTGAGGCTGCGAGGGCCTGAGGAGTGTGTGGTGTGGGAGGGATTGGCAGCATCGGGTTTGGGCCTGTGGTCAGTGAGGCCTGGGACTGGGCCCTCGGTTCTGGGGACTGACGGGGCCGGCTGTGGGCTGTGGTCGGGCTGGTATCGCAGCCTGCTTTCTGTTTTTCCTCTAGGGGTCAAAGAAAAGACAAAATTCATGAATACCTGAGGGAAAAGTCAAATTTTACCTCGGCAAAAAAAAAAACATTTTTTCTGTTCTTGTGTATGCTTTGTTTATGTTCTGGTACAAAGTCTTTACTTTTTCCTTTTCATATGTAGGTGTTATCAATTTGAACAAACTTCAAATATGTAAATTAAAAATATATTACAGGTTCTAGGGAGAAAAGTTAAGAATAGTCATGGAAAACGTTCCATGTGCACTGTGTGTTTTTCAGTGGAAGAAATTGGGCATCAGCTCAAACTCCATCAAGACAGAATGAGTCAGGAGTAATTTTCTGGCTGGTTGAACCACAGCTCTGTGTAGAAAAACAAGGCTGTTACTCTGGTGGTTTGAGTACATCTAAAAAAAAAAAAAAAAAGAAGGTTTATTCTACATTCTGTGGGCATGTTTTTGACATAACGCAGCATGCTAAAATGAAGCTGAAGTCAGTTTAGTCAGTTCAGTTTAGTGCAAAGTTCACAAGAAGCTAATGCAGCGCCATGTTTACTCCACTAACATGTCTGATTGGTTTATTGGAGCCACATTAGTTCATCCTCTGTGTGTTGACATGTTGGTTTAGAGGCTCTAAAGGTGTGTTTTCTGTTTTGGAAAACTGGAGCCACATGCGTGAAAACTAATTCACCTAAGCAGGAACAGACAATTGGAACAATTGCAACACTGTCAGCAGCATTTTACTGTTAATCTAATATATTTGTATGTGGTTTCATTTATATGCATGTGTATGATATTACATTGATTGTATTTTTCATGTTACAGATGTACTTTATTCCACACTTTCTCTGAAAGTTAATAAAGCTGGCAAATAATGTAGGGGAGTAAAAACATTTGCACCTAAAATGTAGGAAAGTTGATCATAGGGGTTTCAGTGGTTGGAATTTTATCTTTTTCAAACAACACCCACGAACAGTGCAAGAGGTCAAATGAGAAAGGAGTAATTAGAATAAAATACAAAGGAGCCAATAGTGTGGATTGTATTCACCATTTTGCCAACAAAGATGAGCGTGTACCCAACAGACAAGTGTTCATTTTCAGCAGCAGCTTAAGGATATAATGATACACTCTCCACCCGCCGTAAATCACCTGTAACTGCACGGACACTTTTGTAGATGTGGGTGTAGTTTACTACAGGAGTCCTGTTTACCTCAACATGAGCTCCAGCAACACAAGATAAGGTTGGGAATAGATCTAGAGTGACAGAAAATGATATTTTCCTTTCAGCTCAGAAAACACTGCATGAAAAGCTGAGATGTGTTCTCCCTCTGTGCTGTGAAATCCCACCACTCAAACACATTCCACATTTACATGAAACTTTGTATGAAATTCCTTTCAGCGGATGTTCCAAAGAAACTGACAAAATGCAGCAATAAATTGTTATATTTTGTAGATAATCTCTCATTCTGCTGCCCTTCAGTTTGTTTGATATTTAGGGATATTCATTTAAATGTAGTGCCATAAACAACAAAACTTGGTCACACCCTATACCCAATAGGAGGGCCATCTTTAATTAAATTTTGGGCCATTTCCATGCTCTGTACTTTGTCAAGCTCCTTGTAGGGATTAAATTGGTCAATTTAAGATTTGGTCATTACCATCTTAAGAACTTTGTGATTAAAAGTATTCAAACTTTTGTTTGTTATTAAAGATAACGATAAAAATCTCACCTGTAACTGCTCTGCTGGCTGGCGGGGTCTCTCCATGGTGAGGGAATATTCTGCAAGAGAAAGGTGAAGAGCTCTTTGGTTAACTTTGCAAATCCATATGAGCTCTTGGATGAAAACACATAATCTCATTAAATTTGTCACATAAAACAGTGAATCAGAAGGTGTGCCCAAGCTTTTACTGGTAGTGTAACATGCAGGTATAAATACATATTCTTGAATCCTCACCTGTGTATAGAAGTCTGCTGAAGGAGAAGATCTGGATCTCTCGTGGATGCACACAGCCTTCTCCTCGCTGTCTGCATCCAAGATGTTCTCTGCAGAGTGGTACCTCCCCTGTGTTTTGACCTCTGACGACTTCTTCTGTTTGTTCCATGTGGCCTGATACTCAGCAAAGGTCCCAAGCCTCTGCTGGTCTAGTAAGACCTGCTTATGTCCAGGGCTGAGGTGTTGGCGGTCTCCGGATGGGTGAACCTCCTCTGGTTCCCCAGAGGGAGTTCTCTCTTTGGGTTTGCCTATTTCACCAACATCTGTGTTCAAGTTTGTACCCTGACTAGACTTCAGCACAGGCCTGGAAAATGTTGGTTTGGCCTCAAAGAACTTCCTCCGCTCTCCAAAAGACCCTGTTTGACTTTCTCCCTCCACTCCCACTTTGTCTATCTTATCCGGCTCTGAGAAGGAGTGCATCCTCTTAGCCAGTGGGAAGCGCTTCCGTCCTCTAATGCGTCCATTGGAGGTTTTAACTACAGGCGGCTCTGGTCCCAGAGGCTCAAGGTCTCGTCTCTGAAAGGAGGTGGCCTGGAGCACTCGGGCCTGCGCCTCTTTCAAATGGTCCTTGTAGGTGTTAGAGAAGGAGACACCAGAAGATGCAGAAGTCCTTGTGGATCTCCACTCCCCTGCCTCCTCATTCTCAGCTTCACATGTCAGGGTTGCAGCACTGCGGCTCTTCTGCAGCTGTGCTCGCTTCTGCTGGATCTCATTACGGAGTGTGGTGGCGTAACGGTCACTGCGGCGGTTAGATTTCCCACTGCTGGTGGCCATGAGGTCACTTCCATCCTGAGTTGGCAAGACTCCTGTATTTGTAGCTGCTGGTTGTTTCACAGTCAGACTCCAACTCTCCTGAGCCAGGGAGTGGAGAAGTGGAGTTTTCTGGGGAGATATGCGCTGATCTTCTTGTGGAACCCATGGGTCTTGGAGACTTGAAAGACTGACCTTATGGTCATTACTCTGATGTGTTGGGAAGTGTCTTTTCATGTCATTAGCTTGCCCTTCACCTCTCTTTGCAACATCTTCTGGGCTCTGGCTTTCAGAGGTTTGGTGGTCATAATGTACACCATTCCCCGAGTGGGAATGGCCACTACGCTCCTTATTGTCACCATAAGGCAGCTGGAACTGAGGTAGAGAGAATTTTGCCTTAACATTTGTCTTCAAGGAACTTGGGAAGCCTGGATCATTACTGTGTACCCTGTGAGGTTTCTCTTTTTCCCCCCTCCGGCCCTCAGCTTTGCCCTGCCTTGCCTGAAGCTCAGCAGTCTGAACCAAATGCTTGCTCGCAAGGCCATAATATCTGCTGTGCCCCCCATTCTCCAGATGTGGGTTTCCAGCTGAACTTGCCACAGATGCTGTGGAGTGCCGGACATGTTTGCGGCTGAAGGCGTTTGTGGGCAGATCCTGCAAGCTGCGATAGTAGCTACCTACACTCTGAATCTTGGTGGGAGGGGCTGATCTTGTCTGCAGGTACAGGGGGCTTTCGTCACTATATTGCCTGTGGTGGGCAGGTAGTTGGGTGTATAGAGACTGTCTGACATCATTGCTGGACAGGGAGAAGAGTTTATTGGGGTGCAGCTGGTTGTGGTTGTGGTCAGCTGCCATGTTGGGATGGAGGAAGTCTTTGGTGGGCAGGGGGTTGAAGCTACGCCTAGCCTCTGAGGTCTTATCTTGGTGAGATCTGTGATTGTTCTGCTCATTATTTTCAGTCAGTTTTTCAACTGACCTTCCGTGACTCTTTGCTGGACCACTCGGCCCTTCAGAGTACGGGAACACCTTTGTGGCAGCAAAACTGTCACTGCGCAGGGGAGGAGGTGGGGGAGGTGGAGATTGAGACTTCTTCTTCTCTGGTACCTGCCACACTGGGCCGATGCTTGGTCTCCCTGCGATGGAGACACGAGAGGCAGGCTGTTCCTCACCCCAGGATCCCTCCCAGCCTCCGTTCCCCAGAGTGGACTGCAGGTACCTGGGCCGCTCCGCCTGCTGAGGCCCTTCGCTTTGAGGGCCCTTGAAGAAAATGTTTTCAGTGCTGGTTCCCTTCCTATCAGATGTGCTGGAGTCATGCACAGGGGGGCTGGAGGTGCTTGAAAAACAGCTGAACCCAGAGTCCCTTTTGCCTCCAGGTCCAGAGAGTGGCTCAGCACTGCTCATGTATTTAGCTGGGGAAACACGACCTGGTGGGCAGGGATGACTGGGACGCTCCACTCTCTCCATGTTGGTCACTGAGCTGAACTGGCTGCTTGGCTGACGCTGGGTGCTCTGGTCCCCTTGATTGGATGACTCTTTTGGCCTGATGTGTAATGACAAAAAATCAAATAGTGCATAGATTTGTATGTATTTTTCCAAAGATTATGGGAACTGATTTAATATATATATATTTTTATATCTTAAAAAAACAAACAAATCAGCACCAAATGTGTGTAACAAATATTACAAACCCAAACATAGCTACAACAACTTATTTTTTTCTACAACATTTAGCATGAATTGGTACAATTCTCAATAAAATGAAGACAAATTACACAGAGTTCATGCATTCTGCTCTGTTTTCATGCATAGAGAAGTGAAAAGAGAACCCTGAATGCTCACCGTGCGTCATGTTTTGGTTGCCAGACTGGTGCTGGGGTGGCCCCTTGCCCAGTGGGCTCTGACTGCTCTTCAGTCAGCTTGGAGGAGTGCCAGGTATGGGGGCGCGAGCCTGGATCATTCTTCCTGCATGGAACAGAGGCAACCAAACACTTAACACAAGGGAGTTTTTGACATTTCAGCTGCAGTCGATGGTTTAACATTATTTCATGTGTTTTGGCACACCCATCAATCTCCTCCAGGTGCCTGCTGTGCATACTTTCACTCAGGGATCACTCAGGTGTTACTTTAAATACTTTAAGACAAGTCTGCAGAGTTATGAAGGTTGTAACAGTCATTCTTCTGTTGTTATTGTTGCTGTTAAAAAGCAATATTTGCACATTAACACATCAAAATTTAATATTTTTCGATGGTCATTCAATCTTGATCAAAGCTTACTTATAGTTAAACCTATCCAGACCTGAATAAATATGTCACTGAATACTTTAATATTCTCGTAGTATTATCACATAATAAGAATCAATTTGACTGAAACTCCCTGAGTAGGAATTTGTTATTCCTTTTCCACAAAAATACTGTTACACATCAAACATGCACATACCCTTTAAATCGGTTTTTCCTGGAGAGCATGATAAAAAAAAAAAAAAACATGTTCAACATCATAATTTAACATAACAAAAATGTTATAATGTGTCAACTTAATGGCATTTAAACATGACAACACCAACTAGCTAGAGGAGGCCTGATATCACAGAGTAAAAGTGCAAATTACAACGAAAAAATATATGGTTTAGACAGCTAGCACCACACCTAAAAAACATGTAATAAATAGTGCAAAACAAGAAGAATGTACAAAGTCAATGGCAAAAAAAACACCTAGGTTCACCACAAACTACCAGCGAACACAAACTGACGAGGCTGACTGATGGTACCTCATAGAGCTTCGTAAAATCTTGGTGAGAAAGCTCCTCGCCACATGAACCTCGGTTTCTGACGGCATTGTCCGTGCCGATACAACATCAACCATTTTAGCCCTGATGGGCAGCAAGTGAAGGAAGGAGAAACAGGAAAAGGAGTAGGTGACATATCGGCAACAGAGTTAACACAAGAGAAGAACAGACACAGAAGAAGAACACATTATTAAAGTTTTTTTTCTTCACACAATCTGCTTTTTCAACCAAATCATGAAGACTTTCTCACAGAATGATGTCTTGAGGTCTTATTGTGAAGGGCTTTCACAGCAGCAGAGGGAGGCAGATCTGTCACAGCCATATGGCCCAGACGGAGCTTAGCTGCTTAGCTTTTAGAAAAATTAGACGAATGTGAGTCTTACTCACAGGTTGCAGCCCCCTACCCAGCATAATCTTCTTCTTAATTGTGCAGTTTGAATCAGAAATGAAGATTCCCAACAAAAAAAAATGCTGTAAACTGTACTGTAAAAATTAAATAAATAACATATTACAATAATATCTTTTGTGATAAATGAGGAAGTTCAAATGTCAGGCTGATGTGAAATATCTCAGCCAAATGAGACTTTAGTTGCTTTGATTGAAACTTGAACCCTGTCAGGTCATAATGGAGATACTGCATTCTTTCAGCGAAGGAATGCAGGGAGGGATACCCCACGCTTTAAGTGGGACATCTATGTTAGCCATCTCCCAGGAGCCTGAGAGTCTCCCTTAGGAATAAAGAAAGTGTGACATCTATCTGACTTTCTAACAATACTTTGACTGTCTCTGATTTCCATCCTATCCCTGGTTCGTTGTGTAAAATACCTAAAGGAACATAACAGATATTTGTTATTAATCCTGTCATGGTGTTATGGTTTGATGCAACAGACTCATTTGGATTTCCAACACAAATCATGAAGTTCAGAGACGTAAAAGAATGAAAAAAGGAAAAAGGCCAAAGTCTTTCAATACAACCAGTGGTTCCTATCAATTTACAGTTATGTACACATTAATTTCTAGGAAACTATAAAAAATACAAAGAGAAATGTAACATTTCACAGAGTATTTATTCTCATGCTAAATAAAGTTTTAAGTCAAGATTTTTTCTTCCTGTTTGAATAAAAATGATTCCCTAAAAACCAAACTGCTCTTCTCATCTGATTTTAGCAAGCAATCCCAAACTGTCACTTTAACTTCCAAACCTTCCCTCCGTCTGCTCAGTGTGACACACAAAGTGAGAGTGGCGTTGCCTCCAAACGAACCCCTGCACAATAGAAATGCAAATGTCACTTTTTCTAAAGCGCTCAAGGTCTATTGTCAGGGGATACAGCTGCTCTGTCACAGATATTCCACATGGGAGGAGACGCCAGCGTTCACTCCCAGGATATACGAGCCAAACGAAGTGCGAGGTCATTCAAGAAAGCTGAAACGCGGCTGACCCAGTTGGCTGATAGCAGCAGAAGAAAAAGCTACTATGTACAGTATGAAAGTTTAAAAAAAAAACACTCACAGGGAGCAGAAACAAAAGATTGTTAGTGAGGCTACAATTTGCAATTTATGTGTTTCTTATCCAAGTTATTTTGGTAAATTCACGACCTACAAGGGAAGACTTGCTTATCTCTAACTACTGAGCATTATTTACTCCACTATAACATGTATAAGTTCAGATCAATTAGGAAATCCATGAAACAAAAATGCCACACATTCTCTTTTTACAAGACCCCAAGCGATTATTAAAGCTGAATATCTTTAGGTTTTGGAGTGTTAAGCATACCAAAAAAATTAAATAATCAATTTTGAAATGTGTAATGGTCAACACACTCAATCCATGCAGGGGTTCAACAAAATTGGAATTAAACAGGAGGAGGTTCATGAAACTTTCACCCAAAAACCAAGTTATGCTCAAATAAAAAAAAAAACTCAATTTTAGTGATATTTCTGTCTTTTTCATAACAGAATTTCTGATGATAATTATAAACATATTGAGTAAAATGACTTGATATGGCCTGGGTGAAATGGATGAACATGACAAGAAATGGCTGCAACTTACCAACTAACCCAAAAAGTTTTGAGCTTTGTTTGTGTGTCTTTGTGCTCTGCTTCAAAAAGGACACTTCCCCTTCACTCCCCTACAGAAGACTCCTTTAAAAACACTTCAGGGCAGAAAAAAAAGACGCACTTTGACACCACAACTCCCACCCGTCTGACGGAGAGGAGCGCTGGGAGGAATCTGGGAGCTTCATGAGTGAAGAGCTGCCACCCCCTCCTCCTCCTCCTCCTCCTCCTCC
>JAOWBC010000959.1:393639-413846 GCA_028566105.1 Hypoplectrus providencianus | reverse complement strand
AGGACAGAAGGAGCCAGGGAGCATTAAAGGCAGGAGGAGAAACCCAGAGGAGTTAGGAAAGGAAAGGAGTGTGTGCAGGAAGCCAACAACCGGTGCCCTGCTTACCTGAGTCCTCCAACCGACAGGTGTCCGTAAGAGCTGCTGGCGGCCGAGCTGGACCGCGAGTTGTTGATGTAGGCGACCAGAGAGTTGGGCGAGGTGCGGATCATCGTCTGGAGGTCGATGCTGGCGTCCGACAGCGGCGAGATGGACAGCGCCCTCTTCCTGCTCAGCCGGGGCGTCAGTCTGGGGCTGGAGAACCGCGACACTGCGGGGACGCACAGGTGAGTCAACAGGTGCTTCAGTACGACCTCAGAGGGCCACATTTCCAGTTAGTCACCTAACACAGGACTTCTGCTGCCACACTCACTCACTTCAGCACCAAATGTGGGTTCATCTGCCAAGAAAAATAGACCCCAACACTCAAAAAGCACAGAATGTATATTGTTGTTGAGTGGGTGATTTTTTTTTTTAAGAGGGATGCAGAAGGGTAAAAAACTACAGTGATGGAGGTGACAGATGCTGCAGATCCTCCATCCTGACCCCGCCTCCCCTGTGACCCTCTAAACACTCTGAATGTAAAAGAATGAGTCTTGAAATGTAACGAGTCAGTCGCCGTCCCTCTCTGGATCGGCTCGTGTCACTCGTTCCAGGCGGGAGCGGCGTGATGGATGCCCCTGCACGCTCGCCGCGACACTCACACCCCCACGGACACAGAGCGACACTATCAATAAGTATAATAACTAACACACAGTGACGGAGAGTGAGCCTGACAGACGGATTATTGAGTCTCATTGCAGCAGGAAAGAAGTAAACAAAGACTTCACAAAGACTGTTGAAGTAAAACATCAGATTTTATAGTGATTTGTCCTCACGACGATGAGTCTTTGATGGACACACTTGATTAAAACACTTCTCGTCTCGTCTGTATGAAACCCAGTGCGGCTCTGGCATCTGCCCACATGTGGCGACCTCATTAACATTCAGACATCACCAATCAATCTTCACTGCAATAATACCCCGTAATGACTCGAGATAAACATCTCACAGTCTGGCTTTGTGCTTCGTCGTGTTAAATGAGGGCAATTTACACTGAATTGATTTCTGAAATGTATGCAGAGAGATCTGATCGATCTGAAATGTAAATTCAGACTTCCTGTTTGTTAATGTTGTTGTTTTGTGGTTCTTTCAAGTAAGTGAAGACATAAAAATGTTTATAAAGTGATAATGATGAACTATTTCTAGATGAACTGTCCGAAACTCAAATCATAAAATAATAAAAGCCAGAAAATCCCCATTTTTAAGAAGCTGAAAGTGGTGTTTTTTGCTTTATTATGTCCTGTAATGAACCCCCTTAACACCAAAAATACAGCTTTAGCTCTATCAGCTCTATCAAACCACCCAATTATGACTGGAAGTGGGAACAACAACAACAACAAAAAAGACATAAAACACAAGTGTCAGGAATGTTGTAAAAACAAAAATTTTGCTCCACATATTCTCCTTTTTTGAGTATTTCCATTTTTCCAGCCTGACCTCTCCTTTTCAGTGAATCAATCATGGCTTCACAGTGTCTCTTAGAAGCAGGATTTAATGTTTTTTACCAGGATCTGGTGAGTGCATGCAACATTATTGGACATGTTTAAATGACACATGTAGAAAACAGAGATTCTGACAGAATTTATTTTCAGGGAAACAAAGATTTTATGTGGCATTCAGAGGGTTAACGTGGTGGCAGTAATGTGCCAAGAAATGTAGCAGAGCAGAAATCTCCTGGATCGATTAATTCTGCTTTGTTTGGCTTAATGGCGAGGGCTGAGAGCTGCTTTCTAAGTTTATCCTCCAACATGTGCTATCTGTTTAGAAAGTGGCGCTGCGAGACCGGAGCAGGACGGGACACGTCTTTTATCCGGGGACATGTGAAATGATGATAGAAAGAATCCACAGAAGGCAGAAACATCAGCGTCTGTTTCTCGGGGGACGTGTTTTATTACCGGAGACATTACTGCTGTCAGGGGACGCTAATTTGGACATTTAGCCAGCTAAAGTTGAGACGTGATGGCGATGGCGTGGAGGAGGAGGCGGGAGGAGGAGGGGGGGGCAGGTGTTAGAAGATCAGGTGTGTTTTTTTTGTTATCGGTGATGGTATTCGTCTCTGTTACTTCCTCTCACCTCTGGGGAGATGTGTTTATTAATGTGCCACTTCCTCTGATAAATGGACCAATGGAAAAGCCCGACTCCACTCGCTCGCCAGCCCCCGCCGCCGCCCTGCCTCCTCCATTGTGATTTATATGAGCAGCCGCCACAGGGAGGGGGAGTGTGTGAGGCAGTATGTGTGTGTGTGTGTGCGTGCTGCGGCCCCTGAGGCTCCCTGAGCCACTGTGGTCTGTATGTAACTGAACTGTTTGAAACCAGAGGGTTGCAGGTTCAAACGATGCCACAGCTGCTGGGAAACATTTGGAAAAGCGGAGAAGAAGGAGAAGAAGAAGAAACGCTCTTGAGCAGGAGCTTAAAGGTGAACGGGATTTTTTGGGGGTCCTGTTCGACCTGCTGAACCTGCAGAGAATAATTTAACCCACACTGACGCTTCTCTCACCATAAAGAACTTCGAAGAGTCCTGAGAGAACTAAAAAAAATGATTATATTCATTTACACATTTCACTTAATGTACAAAAACAAGAAAAACCCTGTAAAATAATGCAGTAAATCCACTGTACTCTTACATACATATTACATTCGGAGCACAGATGTGACTTTCAAACTCATCATGATGAGCAGAAGTTTTGAGACTGAATTGAAGGGACAGAAAGAGGACAGTTTTCTTATTAACTATCTGCCTTTTCTGCACATTTTGAAGATTTGCATGCGAAATGGTTACTAGAAACAGCAAAATTTGATCTAACTTTTGCATAAATGTGCGTAAATGTTTTTACCCTCTCTTCAGCTGTTTGTTGTTAATGCGTGAAACAGAAGAACTTGTCTCTGTGTCCCTGTGACAGGACAGCATGATGTTGGTGCTTTCCAGGTCTCCATCATGAGCAACCATGACCATTTTCTTGATGTCTGACCTCAACGGCATCCTGATACCTGTTTCATGGTTCTTGCAGTCAGCGTGGTGTGGACAGTGTGTAAGCACATCTGGCCCTTTCATACTGATTGCGGTCAAAGCGGCTCACAGAGAAGACCTTTTCTCTCTGCCTCTGCTGCCAGTCAATGCTGCATGGTTTGTGTGACCCTGTGGGTGTTTTTATAAAATCATTTGCTCTTAAGTAATTTCATATGTATAGTTTTAAAACTAGCAGATTCTGGCTTTATATTGCAGATAAATCTGACTTGATGAGGTGTTTTTTGCAGCGTTTCAGTTTTTCTTTTACTTTGGAAAAGGTTGTCGTGCCTTTTAAGGAAATTGCAGTTTTCACTGGCAGCTTTGTGGCATGAAAATCGAGTTGCAAACTTGACAGGAAGTGAAAAGCTTCTTTCTCCGGACTGTAAAACGCTTTGCTGTCACGACTTCCTCTCCTCTCGGCGCGTGCAGCAGTGAAACGTTTGCACGCTTGATGTTCCTCCTCAGTGTTGATGAATAACTTAACAATGACATTTTTTGGCGAGACGGGGGCCGAGCGAGCTTTCCGTTTGTTTTGGCGTCAGCGGCGGCTGCTCAGTGTTCGGGGGCGCCTGGAAACTGACCTGTGACAGCTGGCTTCACGCCGCTGGCAGCTCCGGCACAGCGGGCTCATTCACAACCTGCAGAGAACGCTTTAACCCACACTGACCGCGCGTTCGACCACTGAGCCCTGCCGCCAGCGCTTTCTCTCACTCTGATGCTCGGAGCACGGCCTCAGCACACTCCGGTTTTTATTTTTTTTACCGTCCCAGAGGAGCTGAAAGAGTCAGACCTCCTTGTTCTGATGTATCGTTTGGTCTGGTGCTTATGGATCCAAAGAAACATGCAAATAGCTCAATATGTAGAACATGCAGAGCAGCTTTTCTGGTTTATGATTTATATTATTATAACTGTTATTCTGCACAAAAGACATGTTTGAGTTGTTTCCACTCGTAGCCATGATGGGGTCTGATGATGAGCTGCAGGAGCTATAGATTTTATATAGATTTCCTATATTGCAGTGAATAACAAGAACATGAAGCTGCTTGTTTGTAACAGAGAGTTAAGTGAGGAAGAGAAGTGGAGCTGGCGTGCAGGATGGCGATCCTCTCTCTGGTGTTCATCACTTCCTGTCAGACACGGCCAACCTTTTAAGGCGCCGGAGCGAAGTGCCGGATCAAAGTCGCCGTTTACGACACTAAATATACCCGCCGCGAGCTACGGTGGCGCCCGCTGGAAATGTCACAGCGGCACAGCGAGTCGCGCGTGTTTATGGAAAAGTGCTGGCTCAGGGAACACGACACCTGAAGGAATCTCGGCCGTTTGAAGGTGTTTGACATGAAAAATGTATACAAGGCTTTTTTTTTTTATTCACACTTCTCTCCTGTGATCTTTGTTTCATCACCCACCTCGGCTCGACACACTCACAGGAGTTTCATTCTGCTTAATAAGAGTCGCAGCAGCTCAGTGGACAGAGTCCTGTACTGCTGCGTCACATTCATCTTCCCTTTTACTACAACTATCCACGAACTAAACACTTGAAGTGTGTTAATTCTTCTAGTTTAGTCTGTTTCTCTGCAGAATCTCAGCTTCCTGTAATGTTGAGAGAAGTGGCGGTGGCAGCTGAATTATCCATAGAATTTAGACATCTTTGGTTAGTAAATTACTGGGCTTTTATTTTAAATATTAACCATTAAATAGAAGTTTAAATATGTCAATTAATATAATGAATATTCTGGCTTGGATGCTAAGTTACAGTGGATTTAATGCAAAAAAATCATTTCTGGAAAGCCATAAATAAACTAAAGAAACAGTCATGTGCCATAAAACCAAAACAAGGAGCTGAAGGAGGCTAAGAAGCTGCAGAAGTAATAAAGTTTGGACTCACCATCGATGGGGGTGATGTAGTCGGACAAGTGGGCCCCTGCTGCAGCGGCCCCGGCCCCCTGCATCAGCAGCTCGCCGTACGGGCTCCGGTGGCTCGCCATCAGGTGGTAATACTCGGCCGGGCTCGCCCCGGGAGGAGGAGGAGGGAGCCCGAACAGCCCGCGGTCCTTTAAATGCTCGTGGGCCACTGAAAGGAGACAGAAGGGGGGAGTCAGGAAGGAGAAGTGGGAGCAGGATCAATTTCTGCTCCGTCCCATCTCATGCTGAGGAGATCATGAATGGACTGAGGGGCCACGGGGCGGGGTCACTCATGTGCAGCGGCCTGTGTAGGTTTTTGTTATATTTTAATTGTCTATATATATAGATAGTATGTCGTTTCATGGTCTTGAATGATGAATTAAAGTAAACTTTAAATGTAAAAATAACTCATAAAATACTGTGAATAGTTTTGAATACAGGTATATCTTTGAATTTTTGAAGAAATTTTATGCAAAATTACTTGTTTGTGTTATCCAATCTTTCCTGCCAGTCTTTTTACCGTACTAGTTTAAGTGCAGGTGATGTTTGGTGGTTTGTGTAGGAAAAGACAGAAAGGTCACCTGGAACACATAAAAACCTCCGTCTCGTCTTTCATCAAGCTATTTGCATTCTTTTATCACGGGCAGGTCTCAGGCACGGCCCTTTTTTAAGTTTAAAAGCCCAGCCACATTACCAGTGACAGACTGTAAAAGAAGATTTATTCCTCGTCCCGCCGCCGCGCTCCAATCTGTTATTGTAATTCAGTGCTGAGGAAAGAGTTGTCATCACATCCTGCTGAATTTGGGGAATGAGGGAGGGGGGGGGGTTAGCATTTGCCAGCACTGTTTTTCTCTTTTTTTTTTTAAGGATTCTCAGGTCAAAGTTTCATCCTCTGCAACAACATCTTATTCATGGAGGACAGAAACGGCCAAAAATCCAAAATAAATGGCCACAAAACAACATGTTGGCATCAGTAAATAAGATGTGACATAAATAAATAGTAAATAAAAGACATCTAAAAAAAAAAATTCAATTAAACCTCAATGATCACCTGATTGAACTTTAATATGCTTCTTAGATTAAACAAAACTTGAATTAAATAACTGTTTTCTTCGATTAATTCAAATCAATAACAAAAAATGGAATTCTGATATCGTCGTAGAAAGAGAGAACTCACAGTCTGCGGGGCTGAGTCCTCTGGCGGCAGAGATCATGGACAGGGTGGGGCTGCCGTGCACGGAGCGCAGGTAGTGCTCCATGTGGGGGTTGACGTACGGGTGGGGCGGGCTGAAGGGGGACTCGCCGGTGGCCACAGCGGCAGGTGAAAGGCGGATCAGGGAGATATCGGAGATGACGGGGCTGCCGGCCAAACCTGCAGGGCTGGACGGGAAAAGTTTCATCAGACACCCATATGTTAAAAAAAACATAAATATTAAGTTTCAACTGTGCTTATTATTGTTTGGGACTATTTTCAGCGGAGGAGTAATCCACATGTGGCTGCAGGACTTCATCAGGATTGTATATATTTGCTGTTGGTGTTCGGAGGGTTAATACACAGACTTTATAGTGTAAATATGATTAAAGACTTCAGCACTCGACCACCTGAAGTGGCGTCACACTGCAGTAATCCAGCTGAACACCTGATCCTCTGCATGAGAGTGAGATCACGTCTAAGCCAGCTCCTTTATCTGATGTTTGATCAGAGGGGTCGAGTCAGAGTCGGGGTGAGGCCGGGGTCACGGGGATGAGCACACGGTGTCATTTGTCCTCTTTATCCTGCTGGTTGTGATTTCTGGGAGATGAGCCTGATAAAAGAATGCAAAGCTGACACCTTTTTAAAAGAAGCTCTGACCCTCTTTGATAAAGTGATATTCAGTTTTTCAGGTAAGATGTGTGAGGGATGGTGTGTCTTCTTTGGCCTTATACAGACGGGTGATTACGTATATCCACCTATAGCCGCAGTAACACTGAATCATCTGCAGCCTCTGAAAGAAAAAGAAAACTGCTAAAATAATGTGGTGGTGGGTCAGTGGAATTCTAAGTCACACACCTCATTAAATATATTAATATGAAGTCTGCTCCATTCAAAACTAACGTGAACAGAAACAGGTCATGTCTGCATTGAGGTGTCAGCTTCCTCTGCAGACGTTTGAGCTCCACACGTCTCTGCTGCTGCTGGTTCACACCTTCCTGACGGTGTGAACACATTTACACATTAGTCTGGTCTGCAGGACTGAGGTCGCCTCTAAATCCAAGTAATGTAGCACCAAAACTGCGACTCTGGGATCAATGGGACTTACAGATTTGGCTCTGGGACCCTGAATGTGACACCAACTGTCCCACGGAGACTAATGTTAACTGGGAACAGACGGTTCTTGAAGAAAACAGAAAAGGACTGTTTTGCATCCAGCTGGATTGCTCACATTGTGCAACTATTGGGGTTATTGTAAGGATGCATGGCTTTTGAAAAAACAGGATTAATTTGAGAGGTGTGATGACCAGACTAAAATACTACATTTAAACTGGTGTGAAATAAAGTATAGAAACATTTAATTAGACTTATTATTAGCCTAAATGACCGTACAACAGGACAATGGTTATTACCTCTGTGAATAATTGTGTAAAATACAACTAAAACCGCCTTTAAGTGCATAATAATATTGTGCGAATGATATTCCAGCATTGGAAATTGAGGGAAGTAATTCGGTTTCAGTCTCAACACTTAGTTAAGAGGCACAAAGTCCATGAACACACCTGTCAGCTTCAGGCCTGTGACACTAAAACTGTGAACGCGACATAAATGAGCGTCCTACAGAGACGGAAATTAACCCCTCCACCTCCTCTTCTCCCGTCTCAGCCCGCTGCCCGGCGCCAGACCACGACACGCTCCAAAGGCCGAACATTGTGCTCGCCCAGACGGCCAGAAACGCCCCCCGCAGCCAGCCGCTTTATGAATATTACAGAGCAGAGAAATATTAATACGAGCAGCTTGTTATCACAGTAAACA
Organism: Hypoplectrus providencianus; assembly: GCA_028566105.1. Classification (NCBI taxonomy): domain Eukaryota; kingdom Metazoa; phylum Chordata; class Actinopteri; order Perciformes; family Serranidae; genus Hypoplectrus; species Hypoplectrus providencianus. The sequence goes on along the minus strand of JAOWBC010000959.1, from coordinate 405,792 downwards.
AACTGTAAAGTTGGAGCTCACCTGCAGGCCGGTACATGATGAGAGCATTAATATTTCACGCACACACACTGAGGGAGTGATTAGGTTTTTGTGTGCAAAATCAGATCTTTATCTTCTGAAACATTGCCTCACTCGTGATGCAATCCAGCGCTGTGGCTGCGAGGTGATGGAGCCTTTGTTGAAGGTGGATGATGGTGCATATTTAATGAAGCAGCAGCAGAGACGTAGAAATGGTTTAATAAACACTGAGGGCACGCAGATCTGGAGACTTCTGACCCTAAAAAACAGCTGGACTCACTGTAAATGCCGGCAAAAATCCAATGGCCACAATATTTTATTTTATTATTACAATATAAATGTAGTAATTTAGATTAATATTCAGTAAAAGTCCCTGGATATGAATTCCTCCACAAGCATCCAAAGTGTCTTATTCTCTTTCTACCTGCTTACAACTGCTTTTTTTTATCACTTCTATGTGTGCATGTGTGTGTGTACATGTGTGTGTGTGTGTGTCCGTGGGAGACACCAGAGATGAATTGCGGTGTGACAGTGAGTCTCGTCTCCGGTGTCGGGCTCAGGGAGCGCTGTGATTTAGATAAATCACGTCGTCCGGCGAGCGGCTGAATAAACTCCCACTGTAGGTTTACGGGTCTGCTGCTGCTGCTGCTGCGGAGTGAAGCGGACGCCTCAAACTTAACAGCCAACCCCCCCCCGAAACCCCCGAACGCCTCATACAGAGGGAGAAATGACCTACATACAAACAAACAGATCTCAGAGCTGCAAATCACGGCCTCCTTAAGAAGTCATTCCATCATCTCATCCTGCACACGGACGCCAAGTCTGCGTGTTTTATATGCAGTTTCTTCGCAAATATTTCATGTGAAAACTTTACAAACTTTGGAAATATGGCAGCATGACATAGAAACCCGGCGATGGTTGTGTTACTGCAGAAGTAAAGAGAACTCGTGAACTGACTACCAAGAAAAGGAAGATGAGAGACGGGTTGGTACAACCAGCATTAAGGAAGTGGAGAAGGTCATCTGATTTAAAGTTCTTTGAACTTTGAAACAACATACCCGAACTTGTTTAGTGAAACCTGGAGTGATTCTTAAAGAACCAACTAACCTGCACTGTGCATTTATCATCACACACTGTGCCTGGCTGCTTGATGCTTTAAATTCATGGACAAGACAGAGCGGATAGACACTTCAGTGTAGGGTGTAAACACAGGACAGGGGTTAAAGCATTAAAGAAACTGAGGCGCAACAGCTATTTTTTGTGTATTTTTGTGTGTTTTTAAAGTTGTTTAGCCCCCTGTGCCCCACCATATGTGCAGATTCATAAAAAAAACAACCAAAAACCGAGTTTAAACTTTCTGACAGCCCTTGCACGGATCTCCTGTGTCCGTCATTTCTGTTAGAAGCTAGAACCACAGAAAAGTTTTTTTTCATTTTGAAAGTATTCGTATTATTCCATATAGATTCCATTTGATACCACCAAAAAAGGTATCAAATAATTTAGGATTTATATCATAACTGTTACTGCATAGACATTTTTGATTTGTTCCGACATCTAGCCATGATTGTGCTGATTCCATAGAGCAGCAGAACTTTATGATATATTGCAGTGACATATAAGGCCACAGTGAGTAAAACGTAAAAAGAAATGCACCAGACGGGTTTAGAGGGTTACAGTTAAGCTGTTGTGTACTGGTGGAAGATTGTTCAGTGGAGCTGCACACTGAAGCTCTGGGCTCAAGGTTCTAGCTCTGCTTCTCATGTTGGCTCTTTCCGGTGTCGCTGAGCCAATGAGGAGGAAGTGCTCCTCCTCTCCTCCCTGTCATGTGCCGGCGCGGGGAGAAAAGCGTCCTCGAGATCCGGTAGAAGAAGAAGAAAAAAGAGCTTTTTATGACAGGCTTGACAAAATAACCAGCCCTCTCATTACGCTATATGCAAACAATGATAAAGGGGATGGCGGCGAGATGTCATGTTAGACAATCAAGGAGGGGACCTCTGACACGCTGCCACGGGCCGATAATAAAGTGCCGCACCAGGCGACAAATGACACCGCACTTAATTTGCTGCGCAATGTTCCTGTAATTAGGTGAATTTGGCACAGGCAGGGGGGAGCGACAGCCAGATCAAGGTCTTGATGAATTAGGGGTCCACTGTCAAGATCAAATCACATTAATCAAGGTGGCCGAGTCCGCGGACAGCTCCCCCCCCGCCCCCCCCGCGCCTCCACTCTCCCAGCCGGCGTGATGAATAGCCCTGCTTCCGCCAGGCGCGAAGTATGCATCACCATCAAATCTGTGAATCTAAATGTAAGAGCACTATTTGGAGAATTCTATTGACTTTTTTTGTCCTGGCGCCAGTTTTTTTCTTTTGTGATAAAGTAACTTTAAATTCCTGCAGGAGCCAAAGTGTGCCACAGACTCAAACCGTTTAGACAGACTCAGGTTTCTGCTGCCGTTTACATTCAGTTACTGAATACATGAATCCAATTCTAATCAGAACAACGTAGAACAAACATAAAAAGTTTTTATGATTTTTAAGTTTGGTGTTGGAAGTGTGCCACAGACTCACAGGGCTCCAAATAGTGCAAAAAATACAAATAAAAATTCATAAGAGAGGTGATTGCTGTCGTTTACACTTTTTTTTTGCAATATTGATGCATTATTTCTCTGGTAATCAGCAATAACAATGTAGAATAATAAGATATTATGAATAAGCTTGTGATTATCATTTTTTTAAATGAAACCTTCAGAGTTTAACCCTCATATCTCATGACACATGAATGCAACATCTTGCATTTTTCTTTAAGCTGCAGAACCCTGCAACATACATGCAACTTTACCTAAAATAATACAGTCTTATGCAAAAACAATCTCCATTGTCCGAGCTTGCACACCAAGCATGCACTATTAAACACTGATGTGTACATTTACTTGTTGATTTTCATCTTATCCTAAAATCTAAAACACAAGAAAAAAGCTGCTTTCTGCGCAGACTAATGCTTCCTGACACAAATAAGCAACGTGTGAAGTTGAATCCAGCGCAGTGTGTGTAAAACGCTGGGCCTTGAACATCCCTCAGGAAAATAAATGGGATGTGTTCCAGGAGCTGGACTCACCACCAGCGCTGCTGCAGCTCTGTGACCTCTACACTCTGGGAGTTTAATTATCGCAGTAGCTCCGGGGCAGCGCGGCCTGCACCACACAGATTAGCTCCACAACATGCTGTTAATGAATATAAAGAGGCGCTGGACGCAGGTTGGCTGTGTTATGTCATCGGTGATGGATCCGATCGCTGCTAATGGAGCGAGCTGCACATTGATACGAGGTTTATTCCTTTTTTTTTTTACCTTTTTATTACCCAGGCAGAGAGTTGGACAGTGACTAAATACTGGAATACTTGCATGTTATGCTTCTACTTTTACTGCTCTCCAGGTGTTTGACAGCTGGAATTACAGTTTACTGCTCAGGAAAAAGATTTTACAAACAAAACTTGGTCATATTTATGAAATATGATCTACTGCTGGAGGATAAACTAGCAGTTTCCAAACCTTTTTTTTTTTTAAAGAAACTGACATTTTTAACCAGCTTTGTGTCATTGCAGTGTGGGGTACACTGAAAAAAAAGTTGTTTCATAAATGCACTGTATTATTTTACAGGGTTTTCTTTTTCCTGTATTAAGGGGAAATGTCAACAATTATTGTTGTGACAAATATTAACCATAAAATGTAGATTGAAATCTGTTAATATGTTTAACTGTCTCTGTATCTATTTTTCTTTGTATAGATATAAAAAACACAGTCCAGCAGCAAAGTAAAAAAAAATTAACATATTATTATATTGACATTATTTTTCAATTATTTGCCAATAAAATAACTTAAAGTTGTTTACCCTCATGGATGGGAACTTTTTTGCAGGCTTTATACATTTTTTGTAACTTTTCTTTGCACTTTAACTGCTTAACTGGTTTTGATAGAAAATACCAAAGCTTTACCAAACATGTTTGATGGGGATAAAAGTGTTTCAGACACTTTTTAGGCAGCTATGGTATTTTCTCTTTGACATGTTCCAGTGTGAAAAATGGTAAAATGCCTGGCTCACTGGCCCAGTGGCTCCTCAGCTGCTGAAAGTGAGGAGATCTTTCCCCTTTTCTCAGTGAGATTTTTCTGGTTTGGATGGCAGAACCCAAACTTCAGACTCCTCAGAGCATCAGAGTGTTTGAACCTTCAGACGGCCCAGAGCTCGCCCACATAATCAAACTATCGGAAACAGAGCGAGCATTGATTATTCACTTTGGAAGTCAGCGTGTTGTCATCTGCTTTTGATATTGAACTTGGCGAGCGCTCAGCTCTCATCATGCACTCCTCCTCTGGAGTTAAAGAAGCAAAACAAGCCGCGCCAGAGACTCTTGAGTGAAGAGGAAATAAAGATCTGAACCTGCGTCTCAGGAAATATTCAGCGGGACACTTACCCGTGCATGGCGTGCAGCGCGTGAGGCTCGTAGTGGTACCGTCCCTCGTGATGGCGCATGTCGATGGGGATGGGCGTGTGGAAGGTGGGGAAGAGGTGGTGCGGGGCTGCAGAGGAGAAGAAGAAGAGGAGAGAAAGGGAAGACTTCAAAAAGACATCTCAAAGTCAAAAGGGCTACAATATAGCACCGTGTGTTTCAGAGCAACCTGAGCACTTTCGTGTAAAATATTGGCACTATCACACAAGAGAAGTGGAATAAATAAATAATCAAAGTCGTCCTGAGAAATCCTACATCTCCAACATAAAAGATATCCAGCCGGGCTTCTGACAAAGACCTGCAGCTGCAGCCGCTTTGAACTGATGGACTGTGCGGAGGGGAGCTGACAGCGCGGCTCACACTCTCTTCCAGTCTCCTTTTGGAGCCGCAAACACACACTGAACACGCACACACTGCTGGCTCAAGTGTAAACACCTCGGCCTCTGTGAGTTGTTTCATTTGTGGATTTTTGCTCTGTGTTTGCAGGATGTCGTGCTCCCCCGGGGTGACAGAGGTCAGATGCTCCTTCCTGCTTTCCTGTGCTACCAGGTGAGAACATCAGGGCGCTAAATGAGCTTCTATTAAGCGTTTGAGCATGAAAACGTCTGAATGAATTCATGCGGCACTGAACTTTTCACTCCCCCACACCTCCAGCAGAATGTCAGAATCAAAAAAGACTTAGCTCAAACTATCTATCCTGTCAAAAACATGAAATTCTGCTCCTGTTGTCTGAGAAATATTCACTGAAATTCACAGAACTAAGAGGAGAGGACAGGAGAGGCAGGAAACATGGAAATAGTTGAATGTGCAGAATATGTTAAGCATATTTTCATACCATTATGAGCATTTGAAAGTGTTGTGCACGTACATACTCCATTTTACTGCTGATAAAACAAATGCGCGTCTCACATACAAGAAGAAAAGCTGTGTTTCCTGTTTTCTCGCTTGTAGTTTTTTGGATTCTTCTCACATTTAACGATCCGCAGAACCCGAGACATGTTTGCGTGTTTTATTTGGCTGCAACACGAAATCACGTTAGTCCGCTTCAGGGCAAAAATACACGAGACGAGGCTCTGCAGAAAAGCTGCTTCCAATTTAGGCCGTCTCCGTTTAACAAGCGTCTGTTTTTATGAGCTTTGTTTCATCGTGCGTCCTTTTAATTGCCCTTTTGATTTTCCATTAAAGCTCTTCTCCTCTCTTGGACTCTTCTCAGATCCGGGACGTTTACCCAGAAACATCAGAGCTAATTAGCTGCTGTGATAACACGAAACCGCAGAAGATGTCGTGTCTTTACTTTACCGCCGTGTAAATGAAGCCTTTAACTCACTTTATGGAGTTGTGGTTCTTGTTAAGATTTTTCTCAGGTTTTTATTTTGGAAACACTCCAAAAGGCATGACTCTCTCTCTCTCTCTATCTCTCCCTGTTCTCCTCCTGCCTCGCTCGCTCTCTGTACAGTTCCCAGATTAATTGCTACCTGGTGTGTCTCGTCTCCGAGCCGCCTGATCGCAGAAGACAAGAAGAAGAAAAAGACGCGGAGAGGAGGGCAAGGTGAGCCAGCTGATCTCTGGATCGCATTAAAATTCTTCCTGTGTCCCGCGCACACACACACACACACACACAGATACACACATCCTCTCGCAGGGTGACCTGGGACTTGGCAGCAGAGGGGTCAGGGCCACGGATCATTATCCGAGCGTTGGGAGGGGATAACTGGGCCTCCGAGGCTCCCAGGGGCCCGGGACCTGAGTGAGTCAGCAGTCCAGGTCCATTCCTCTCACTCTGCGGCCTGACAGGGTGACGGGCAGCCGCGGTCCCCGGGCGCCTGCAGAAATAGCCCTCTTTACTTCACTTTGGGTCTGCACAGCGCCAGCGAGGCCTGATGGGACGAGGCTGGAGTCCTTCATCCTCGTGTTGCTGCCGTTCTCACCGCCTGAGCCCGGAAAGTCTGTTTCCTGTCGCCAAATACCAATAGCAGCCTCTTTCACCAACTCCCTCTGCTGCTTTTCAGTGTCGAATCAGCTTGCTTTGAGTTCTGCAGAGACGTGCGCACCCCTTCTCATTGAGCCCCCTTTGTCCAGAGAACTGGGGTCGTGTACAGTGCATTTTTACGGGAGACAGCAGGTCAACAGTAGATAGAAGTCGTGCACATCATCTGAATGCCGGTTGTAAAATATAAAGGTGTGTAGGGTTTGCAAGTCTTTTCTCATGCTCTGTTGTATCTTATAAGCTGCTGTAGCATCTTTGGGGTTGATACAATTTGTTACAACAATACCTTTGAGGAACACCAGATAAAAATCCTTGCTGTGATTTGGTTTTGGTTTTTGACAGTTTGCAGATTTCTGTGTTTTGGCAGATTGTATGGTGAGTACTTGTGTTGCCTGCTGAGAAATCTCCCTCTTCTCAATCAACCATCCATCCTCTGAAGGCCGTAGGGCTCTCTGGCTGTCGGCTTAATGCACAATAATCCACTTTCTTCTCTGAATGATATGACATGGTTGGTATCAATAGACTCATGAGCTCTTCTTGTTTAATTGGATATCAGTAGCCTTGAAATCAGCCCACCACAGCCTCTGAAAATAAAATAAAATGGCACAAAAAACCTGATGTTCCCCTGGTAGGTCAGTGGAATGCTGATGTTCAGATTTTTTATCACAGGATTCAGTATTGTCTATCAGAGCTCCTCCCTGACATGTTTAATGATCTTTAATCATCCTGCAAAAATCTTGTCAAGTCCATAAAGTTAAATCTGTCGAGTGAAGAATCTGCTGATCTAGAACTTAAATGAAGTAGAAATCTAACTCATCCTACTCATGGATTCTGCATCCATCTTAAAAAAACAGATATTCATTTTTTCAATTTAACAGAGTCAGCTTGTGTAATGCAGAAAATCAAGATTTTTAGGTTTAATTTCTGGCAGAAATGTGTGTCTCGGGTTTTGTTACTCAGCTCAGCAGCTCACTGAACTTCCTGTGTGTTAAAATTGTGTGTGTGTCTTTGTCATGGAAAAAGCCTCGGGCTTGTGTGTTAATTCCTCTGATACACTCTAATAAAGACGCCACACCTGACAGTCAACAGTCTGACTGTAATGCTGAGCAGCTGTGAGGAGAACAACACCACTGCATCTCTACATTTACATGTTTCCATACAGTGCAGTGCGTGTGTGTGTGTGTGTGTGTGTGTGTGTGTGTGTGTATTCAGAATAGCTGGGGGGTCATGTGGAATAAGGTTATCTTGACAGAACTTTCACAGTTTTAAGCCTGGTTCTGGTTACTTTTTGTCTCTGATAAATGGCGTTCAGAGGGTTAAAAGTTAAAAACGAAAAAATAAGCAGCTGCTGAGTCGTGTTTCTGACAACAACAGCACTTAATGTGTCCTGACAGCATCCTGAGAGATTTCTCTCCCAGTTTGGACCCTTTGGACCCTCTCAGGTGTCCCGCCAGCTCTCCCTTTGCGTCCCTGCCGTCCTGGCCGGGGGACTGACCAGCAGCAGGCTTATTCCATCACCCAGACAGCTCCATTGTTCTGCCGCCACAGGAAGAACAAAAGGCAACGCTCGTGAGAGTTCAAGAGGCACATTTACCTGATTCACCAGGCCCGGGTTCCCCCCCGGGGGGGCGCACGCTGCGTCAGGCGCCGCCGCAGCCGCGCCCTCGCTTTAGGCTCCAGCCATCTATTAGTCTCTGCTTGGTCACATTTGTTCCAGCGTCTGCAGAGAGCCGGCTGCACTTTCTCATAGTCAGCCCCTCCTTCCTGCACAAAGCCACTTCTCTTAAAGTTTAGGACAATCGAAAAAAGGATTCTGCAGGAAATCACTTTCCTGAGATGTAAAAGACGCTGAAATTTCATTCTTTTTACACAGAGCTGAGAGGAGAGGTCAGGAGAGGCTGCAAAAATGACAATCGCTCAACATGTAGAAAGAATATGTGAGAGGCACAGTTTGTTCTTCAGCTCAGGTCTGCTGGTGGCTTTTTTTTCTGAGTTGGATATAACTGTGTGTTTATTAAAGAGATGACCTTGTATTTTAGCGCCTGGCAGGGATTTTAACTGGCTGCATCCAACCTTAAATTTTTAATCTCACGAAAGTTTCCAAAACACTGTAAAATAATACAGTAAATTTCTGAAAAATCAAAATTTTGAACGTTGTAAATTTTTTAACAATACGGGTCATACTGCTGTGTGTCTGTACCAAGGTGGCCCCAGTGGCCCCGGTGGCCCCAGAGTCACTTATCAGCGTTGGACAGCCGGGCTAAGGCCACGTGTTAATAACCTCCATGCATCACGGGGCTGAAGGTGAGCGCGGCGGCGGCTGGCATTAACAAAACGAGGCCTGCGAGCGAGGCAGCGCCGCTGATGCCACGAGCGGCGTGTTGTTAGCATGCTGTTTGTGCAATTTAGGTACTTAAAAGACTGCGAGGGTCCCAAGACTGATTGCGCCGTCGAGTAATCACCCTCCTCCACTGCGCGGCTGATTTATCGCCCCCTCGCTTAATCGCACTGCTTAACACACACGTTTGTCCAGATTAAGTAATTACCTTAAAGCTAAAGTTTATTATCTTCTCGCTCGGCCGTGTGATAAAGGCTCGCTGTCGAGGGGAGCCACAGAACGAGAGCGATAATTAAAATACAATGAATTAAATTGTCTCTTCTGGGGCTGTCACCGTGCTCCCCAGCTAACATCCATATTACCCCGCCGGCACCCTCGCCAGGGGGGCGCCAGGGATTACGCCTCGGCCCGGACTGCTACAGCAGCTGAACGGGAAATTACTCCTTCTGTAAATTAAACAAAGACCTAGTTCTTCTCCAGAGGAGGGAGAGTGTGCACGCTGCAGGTTGTGACGAGGCCTCTGCAGGGACACGCGCTGCAACACTGGGGAATGTTTTGAGTGATGCACCTCTTCCTCTTCTTCTTCTTCTTCTTTATGGTGATGAATGTGTCGCAGGTGGGAGGCGTCTTTTTCTGTGACCTCGTCGTCACGGCGGAGGCCCGGACCTCCACTTCGATCTCCAGAAATAGATGGAGATGGAGGCGTGTGTGGCGGCGCTGTGGCGTCAGCACTCGGCAGCCTCCCGTGTCGATAAACGCTCCGCTGCACAACCCGCTGGTGCAGGACGCTCTCTATTTTCTGACCAGGCTGCTCCACGCCGCGATTTTACTGTCCAGTATGATGGAGAGCAGGCCGTCCACCAGCTCCCGTCCTCTGACAGAAACATCAAGAACTACAGCAGAGTTTGACGAGTTAGTTTTCTATAGGTTTTTACAAAAGATGACCGAGACTGGAGAAACTGTTACTAGCTTGAGAGTTTACGAACGTCTCTGTCGCAAGAAGTCACCAAAACCAAATTTAAAACTTTAAAACAGAATCACTTTGTTCTGTCTTTTGTTTTGTGTCTTTTTTTTTCAGCTTGTCTTTTTTGTTTTTCTGTCCATCTTTATTTCCTTCATGATCATTTTGTGGTCCCCTTGTTGTCATTGTGTTGCTTTATTCGTAGTTTTGCATCTTTTTGTTGTCACATTGTGTGTTTTTGGTCATTTTGTGCCTCTTTGTTGGTAATTTTTCGTCTCTTTTTTTTCTAATATTGAGTCTTTTTTGGTTTTGTCAAGTATTTTGTCAAAATACCTTTGTTACTTTTAGACAGGTTTTACCCCTTTATTATGTGTTTCTAGTTTTTACTTGTGTGTTTAGTCCTTTGTCTCTTTTAATTATTGTGTCTATTTGTATTTTTGTATCTTTTCATCATTTCATGTGTCTTTGTGGTCTGTATGTGTCTCTTTGAGTGAGGGCCAGGTGGGCCCCTGATAAATCAGTTTTATAGTTCTTTCGACTAAAGCTGATCTTTTTAGACGTCCTAAAAAGAGTTTACGTGAAGTGGGAGAGTTTCTAGCATTTCTCATTGTGAGTGGGAATTACACCACAGCGCTGCCCTCACTTTGAGCTGAAAATTACAAGATCTGGACTCTGATTTGTTTTGACGTGTTTCACCGCTGAAATCTCTGCCCCCGACTTGATGACACGTTCCAAACACTCTCCCATAAACACGCTGCTGGGGAATTCAAAGGTTCAGGAGGCCAAACACAAACTGCGACTGTAGGTGTGATTAGACCCTGAGACACATGAACAGCCTCAGAAACTTTAAGTACATTTTAAAATTCAATCCATGTAAATCTGCCTATCATGTCCCATCCTTTTGTCTCGTCTGGTGCACCTTTTCACTCTGAGTTTCAGATGTTTGTAAAGGTAACACAAGCCGGACTGAGCACAGGGAGATGTGTGTGTCTGATGAAGTGTGGCAGTAATTGTAAGGATGAATCAGATGAAGGATCAGTGTGACAAAGCAGGACAGAAGATTACAGGCTCACACTTTAATTTGAAAGCAGACATTTCGATGCTGAACAGGACAGTTTGCTGGCAGAGTTCATTTAAGTTAAAGTGCACTTTGTTTATTAATGATTGATTTAAAACTCCTCTGGTCTCTACTGAAGCTACCAAACATAAATCCAAAGGTATCAGTGTGTTGTAGTGTGTTGAATCCTACAGCTGTTTGTGCTGCAGCAGCACGGAGCGCTTTAAAGGAAGAGGAGCTGATTAAACTTTTGTTTGGGGTTAAGTTTACGGATGCAGGAAGTTCACGTCTGGACATCGTCTGGAGTTGTGTCAGAGAAATGCTGGCTGTGGTTCAGTGAGGGCTGGACGAGGCAGGACGTGATGCAGGATTCAGAGTTTAGTTTACAGCTCAGATTTCACTGCCATCATGCAGCCTGCTTGTAATTTTCAGATAAACAGAGTCTGCTGCGTTTCTTGAATTTGTCCGATGATTTCTGATGTCATCTCTCACCTACAGAGTCCCATTTCCTGTTTGACTCTTTGTGTTTTTAATCTTTGGGTTCTTGTCATGAGATTCACATATTCGACATACTGTTTCCACCCTCTCCTGTCCTCTCCACTCAGCTCTGTGTAAACAGTTCTCAGTGAGTTTTTGTCACGTTGGTCTCAGCAGAATCAATCATGGCTTCAGTGTCTCTGAGGAGCAGAATTTAATGTTTTTAACAGGAACTGGTGGATGCAAATGCTTCATTTTAAAAAGCACATGCAGTCTGACAGAAATATTAACATTTGAAGCTTTGTTTGGGTCCCTTTTTCTAACAGAAACTTTTGAAACTAAAGATTCATTCAAGGCCCATCAGAAAGTTAAAACACTGACAATAATGCTTGTGTTGCAATTTCTTTCTACAATAAATAGTCAATTTTTGGTGATTCCTTGAAGAAAACACACTTCCAAGCACCACAAAGCTATTACAGCAAAAAGCGTTGGCAGAGGAAGAGCAAACAAGAAATGTTTGAGGAACTTTTTCTTTAAATAGAACAGAACATTAAATATGAAGCGCTGCATAATGCTGACCGTGTGTCCAGTGATTCATCTTTAAAGTGTAACGACTTCCTGTGTCTCTGATTACCAAAGCGACGGTGTAAATGAGAGCATGAGCATGTTTCTGACCTTGTTTCTGGCCCGCTTCGCTCGTTTAATTAGCTCCAAGACAAAGCACACGATGACAACAATTAGTCTAAGAGAGCCATTAGCTTCCTGACCAGCAGAGACACTGCAGAGGAAACCAGCACATCACCTTTCACATTA
>JAOWBC010000959.1:352693-363531 GCA_028566105.1 Hypoplectrus providencianus | reverse complement strand
AAACACTTAATGTCAAATAAACGTGAACAAAAAACATTTCATAGATTCAAAAAAACAAACAAAAAAAAAACACAGAAAATATCCAATAAAAATCTGTATTTAAAGATTATACATGACAATGACTGTTTGGAAACTGTTGCTGTTACACTTTTTAGCATTTCCTTCTTTTAACATTACTTTTAAGATTTTAAAGTAAAAAAAAAAAACTAAAGACTTAAATTGTGTGTGAGTTTAAACCAAACTAGTTACTTTGAAACCAAAAACTGACTTTTATTTTATTGATTCTGACTTGAAATGATACGTGATTTAATCCCCAAACATAACATTTTGTTCTAAATATATGACTTTAATTTGATCAATTAAATCTCAAGTTAAGATTTCAATACAAAATGATGCAGCGGTTAAATATTGTTATATATTGTTAAATATATGTAGATTTTTTTTCTTGTTTGATTAAAATAATTCAGTTAATCTGATGAATTGCTTTTGTCATGGTTTACATTTTATCCTAAAATCAATCTGTCAGTCATCTGTGACTTCTGAACTGCACTAACCTGGAAGAAAACTGCTGTGCTAATAAAGCCAGAAATATGGTGTGTAGTAGTGGACAACAGTACCATCAGGGGTGGGACGGTGTCACTGCAGGACTCCACCCGGGGGATTAATTAAAGTGAGGCGGTCCCGCTGATCAAATCAGACGCTTCTTACCAGATTAATAGCTCCAACATTAAGCCATTAAGAACTTATCACAGAGTAATCATCTATCAAGGAATTCATCCATTCATCAAGACCAGATAAGTCGTGATTAGCATTAGTGTCTCCGCATCGGTCGGCCTGCACCAAACCCAATGGAAAAAACTACTAATTCAACATTAAAACATTCCTTTGTGACTATTTTTTGTTCCAGTTTACAGCTGCAGTTTTCTTCTCTGTCTCCTGCTGTTCATCCAGCACTCATTCATATATCTGTTGTGCTTCCTGGTTCTGCAGCAGTTCAGCGTCTGGCTGCTGCAGGAACTAAAACTGAGAAGTGAAGTAATGTGTTCTACTGCTGTTGCAAAGATTGAAACTTTTTCTTATTGACCCTCATAGAGTTTGAAACTATCACTTTTGCAGGTATTTAACCTTTGGCTGTTGCGGCAAACACAACTTGGATGGTTGCAAGTTTTGAAAGTCAAACCGAGCCCTGATTTCTGTAATAAAGACGTTTAGGTTGGAGATCTTTGTTGGATTTTGCAGAGATTCATTCCTTGTTTGCAGGTTTGAAACTTCTGACTGCTGCAGATGTCGACTTTTTCACTTTTTCATGTTGCTTTGGTCTACACCATTGCCCTGCAGTAATAAAACCTTGACTTTTATTACAACAAATTATCTCTAAATGGAAGTTAAACTGTAATTAATAGAATGGCACATCAAAATATACAGATCTACAGAATAAATATGCACAATGACTGCATATTGCTGCTTTGATAATTGATTAAATGAAGTGAGAAATAAATATCAACAGCTTTTCCTCCATCTTTCTGCAGAAGGAGCCCTGGCAGACCGGAGCATGGACTCCGTGCTTACTGTACGGAGGGTTGTGGGTGGTAACACACCTCGCAGTCACTTTTGTGTGTCTTTGATGTGAGATTACTTTCATAGTGGTGAAGAATGCACAAGGAAAATATCTCACTGTACATCAGTTCCCTTCCGCTCTCTTCTTAACCTGCAGTTCAACTGTAGCCGGCTTTGTTCCTGCTGAAAACCGGCGAGAAACACAATTGAAAAGTTGGCAGCAGCTCTGCAGATACATCGTAACTCAATCTGTTGCTGCTGCTTTAAACTCTATCTTAGGCAAGGTGGCTTTTGTAAACCGTCAGACAATGGCGAGCTCTGTTGAAGGCACAGAGGTTGATTTTCACCTTTTAAGTGCGGACACCAGATACCCGCCTTTTCACCGCGTTTAGTTTGAGGACAAACTTTCTTTCTCGAGGCCTTTTCTGAACACGGGCAGACGGCGAAACACGACACAGGGTCAGCGAGCGTCGGAGCGCCACAAATATTCCAATCGCTCGAGGATTTCTCAGGCAGAGGATTAGGACCGTGTGGACGTCAAACATGTCTGTCATCTGATCAGAGGGGAGACACGGCGGGCCGCCCGCGCCACGGTTCAGATGTGGCGACGACCACGAGGCCGCGGGATTAAAACGCCACTTTAAACCACTTCAAAAAGTGTCTGTCTTTAATAATTCCAGCTTTTATTTTGTCTCTTGTGGCTGTTTCCTGACAGACAGAGACCTCAGACCGCAGGAAGAGGGTTTCTTTATTAAACTTGTTTAAACCCTCACTTGTTTGAACATTTGACTGTTACAGCTCACAAACTTTTCACTGCACAACTGAAACTTAATTGAGCCATTGTGCAGGAATATTGACAGTTGCAGAAAAAACGGAATGACAAACTTAATATTTGGCTATTGCAATTTATAAAACTTGGAAAGCTGCAGGAAACTTTCATAGAGACTTTTGCAATGAATGAAGGTTTGACAGTTGCAGAAATGAAATCTTTTTCAGGAAGTGGAACTGTGACTGTTGCAGAGATCAAATTAAGTTTTTATTGCAGGAATTAAAGCTTTGAGCGCTGCATAGTCTTCTGCAGGGTTTGAACCCATGACTGCTGCAGCTAATAAACTATTCACTGGTGCATGATTGAAACTTTGACTGTGGAGTTATTTGAGCCTTTGAAGATTGCAGAAACATTGAACATTTGACAGCTGCAGCTGAATGACTGCCAACCCCAAGAATATGATTTTAAAACCACAGTCCAACATCCATTCCATAATATAAGCCCCAAATTCTGATTCTTATCAAAAAATATGACTGTCATTCTGATTTTCATTGGCTAAACAATCTGCTGACTGCAGCAATTAAACTGATACAAGTGAAGTAATGATTTCTTATCCTGTTGCAGAAAGTTAAGCAAAGTTAATAACTATCACCTTTGCATGAATCAGACATTCAGTGTTGCAGGAATTCAACCTTTCCCTGTTGCAGCTAATACAACATGCAAGGTTTGAAACTTTAGCTGAGCCCCTAGCTTTGTGTGAATATTTAACAGTTGCGGAAATGAAATATTTCACTTAATCAGGAACTGACTGTAGCAGTTCATTCCTTATTTGCAGGTTCTAAACTTCTCTAACTTTCCATTTTTATCATTCAAACCAGTTCACACTACATTTATATATAGAAGTGACCTGACTCGTGTCATTCCTGTGTCTTTGTTTGCAATGAAAGGAAGAGGTTTTTTTTTATTATCCTGACACTTGTTTAAATCGTTTCACAGCTTTTTTGTCTCGTCAGTGAGCCAGAATTGAAAAAAAGCACCTTGTGAAACACCGTCCGTCCTCTCCTCAGAGTCTGGACTGGAAGTGATGCGTGCATTAACGTCGGGAGGTTTCAGACGACAGCTTCTTCAAAGAGCGTCTTAATCCTTTACAATAACACACGCAGAGAGCCGCACATCCCTCAAACAGGGATTTTCTCCATGACAAGACACTCGATAGCCGAGTTGCACAGAAAGGAGCGTTTATTTTCACAGGTTGGTGCTGAAGGAGGCCCTCGGACATTAGAGGGACAGGGAGATGTACCTGCTGACCTCCAGAGGCTCGTAGTTATCAACACTCACAAAGAACTCATGAAGTGAAGGTTCCTTTAATGTCTTTGCAGCATTCCTGCTAATTTTTCAGTTCAAATCAGCTTTGTGTCCGTCTCAACCTGTTGTTCTCATTCCAGGTCATCCAGATTTCGTGGTTTGTTTCAGTAATTGTTGTAAAAAAAATTACATTGTGAAACTGAAGAAATGGAGTTTATACCGTTTATCTTCAAAGACACTTTGACCTTTCCAATGGTTCTTGAACTAATCATCAGTTATGAAAACATTTCCAGTCAAAAAGTAACCACAATGAAGCTTTAAGTTGTGATTCTTCTGTCAGAATTATTTAATTCTAAACGTGCCATTAAAATTTCTCCCAAAATAGAGCATTTGAACAAACTAGATCCTGTTAAAAACATTAAATTCGGCTCCTCAGAGACACTGCGAAGCCATGACTACTTACTACTGAGACGAACAGTCACGTGACAAATGTTCACTGAAAAGCTGTTTACACAGAGCTGAGTGGAGAGGACAGGAGAGGCTTGAAACATAGTTTAATTTGTAGCATATTTGGAAAAGTGATGTATGTGTTGCTTTAATTTTTATTCCATTTTTTTATTCTTATTTTTTAGAGCATTTAAAATTTTCTTTCAGTGTGATGTGCGTCATTATAAGTGTGTTTTTCAGTGCAAAGACGTGTGACTTGTTCCCACTTCTAGCCCTGATTGTGCTGTTTCCACAGAGCTGCAGGAAGAAGAGAAGAAGAGCGTGTTCCATCATTTAAACGGAAAATGTTGAGCAGAAGACGACGAGTGCTCTGGAGTGACCTGCCCGCTGTGTGACTCGTAGCGGATGTCAAAGCACTCTGCTAAAAGCTCTTCATGAATAAAAATGGAAGTTTGTGTAGAAACGAGGGCGCGACCTCGGCTGACCTCCTGCTGCGCCCCGGGGAGACGTTTCTGTATTTACAGCCGGGCTAATTGGCGGCGTGTCTGTCCTCCTCCTCCCACGCCCTTCCACTGCAGCTCATCCTTTAATTCAGAGGTGTGAGCTCATTACAGAGAGGACGCTCTGCTGCACAGACCTCGGGAGGACAGACAGGAAAAAGAAACAGGGCGATGTGTGAAGCGCTGATGCTCCTGATGAGGGCGGCGGTGTCTGTGACAGGTTAGTAGGACTAGCGGCGTGCTGCTAATCAGCTTTATTTGTGCCACTAAAACCAATCTGTGGGGATCAGACGTGCCAGCTGTCTGCACTACAGGGTTTAATATCACAGAGCACAGGGCGCCACTTATCATACGCCGCCCAATCGGTCCTGCGGCGCCGCGGCCGTGCAGACTCAGTTTTTGCCGCCGGTGCGGAGCCACAGGTGAGTCATCAGATCTCCTCTAAGCTGTTGGCGGATTAAGCGATTCATTAGCTGATTAGGGTAAATCGATTAACGGCGCAAATGAAAACAAAAGGGAGGAAACTGAATGAAGGAAAAAAACACAAACAACTTGTGAACGAGCTTAACCTACATCCTGCTCCGCCAAGGTGCCTTTGGCTGCACTGTATTAAAAAAAAACAAAAAAACAAGACTTGCAGCAATTTCTAAACATTAAATAACAGTAAACAGCTGCAAGTTATTTTACAGATATGTTCTATAAAATACAGATAATATATAAAAAATATCTTTTTTTTTTTTAAATCAATATGGTACTTTGTTGCTTTTTCTTACAGTGTTATTCAGTTGCTTAATGGTCTTAAATAATCAAGAAAATGCACACATCACACTGTTTACTGTAAAAATTAAGGCAACTATCTGTTTTCTTACAGTGAAAATTGAAAAAAAATATTTTAAATTAATGTAAAAAAAAAAAAAAGCTAAAAAAGTCAAAAGTCTGAGGGCCAAGTTGCAAATAATAATAATAATAAAAAAAATACAAAATGTTCCTTGAACTGATTTAAGTTATTAAAACGTAAAAAAGGTTATTAAAATTAAAATAAATGAATACTACGAACACTTTTTTTCATGTCAAGTAAAATAAATTTGTCCAAAGCTTTTGGGATTCATATTCATGCTTGTAAGCAATTTGCTGTGTAGCAATGCCAACCACTTTGTCAGGGTTTGTATTTCTAGTATCTCTTGTGATCTAGAAGTGGCCCATGCACTCATCTCTCAGACGAAGGAAATGCTACAGTCTGACAGAGAGAAAACAACTTTATGAAGCCCTGACAGACTGCTATAATCCTTTGAATCCAATGAAATGCCTTTTCAAACTTGCTTTAATTCAGACGAGTTGTCTGCAGCTGCTGTCGCCGCGGCCGCAGGCTGCGCCCACCAGCCTCCGAACGGCGGGAAAACAGAGTGAAAACATGGCGGGCGTCTTTGATGTCGCCCATGCCTCATGTTCTCTCCATGTTCAGACACACCGCAGCACACAACTGCACGCCAGCGACGTAAACACCCTCTAATGACTGCCATGCAGAGCGGCGGTGGCTCGGGGGGGTTCACGCAGAGTTCAAGCCACACGGAGGCCACATGTTAGAGAGCAGCCACATCAGCCCTGAACCAGCTTCAAACGTCCCCTCAGAGTCCGCTCAGAGACCACGTGTCCTCGTCTCCTCTCACCAAACAGACTGAAGACAGCGTGAGTGAACTTTTGCTCGCTGGTTTTCCTTTAAACACCAAAACCCTGCAGCGTCTGACAGACGGACACATGTAAATGTCACAATAACACAACGTTCAGTGCAAATCACGAGAGTTCAAACAGCTGTGGAAACTGTTCAGAGTTTCTGATGGGGCATTTTAGGGATTTTTCAATCTCCTACTTTTTTTAAATTATTTAATTTATATTAATGCATATTAAGTAAATATTAAAGTTTTTTTTCTGCAAACAGAAAAATATTAAAATGTATAAAATTAAGAACAAATGCAAGAAATGTATATAAAAAAAAAACAGCAATGATATTCATTCATTATAAAATTGCAAATAAAATACATTTGTGATATATTACCACAACTCAGGTGTTTTGTTTTGGATTTAACTGCCACTTTATCTTTTTATTTTAAAAAAAGAAAAAGATGTAATTCATAATGTATTCACACAAATCCAGAAGTTTGTTTTGACTTTGCAAAAAAAATAAAATCTAATTTACAATATTTTTCATGTATTTTCAAATGAGAATTAATGTGTGAAACATGAATAAATAAATACATTTAATAGCTAACATTTTTGCATTTTTGTTGCAAATAATTGGATTTTTCTGGCAAAATAAATTGTTATAAAATTAAAGTATAAATTGTGATTTGCATTGATGCATTACAGTTATTAAAAATAAAATACAAACATGAGGAGAACCCTGTGCTTGAACTTGGAAAAAGTCTAAATCTGATCTGAACGTCCTTCAAACTGAAGTTTCTCAGAGAGTCCCAAACCAAAGCAGAGCCAGAGAGTCATTCTCACGTGTGACTGAAGCTGCATGGAAACATTTGAGTGAAATACTGAGAGTAAAATAAAAGATGTGATGATAAATGTGGCGTCTTGAAATTGAGCATTCTGTCTCTTTGATGGACTCAACAAGTTAAAACTCTGGTTCAAGAGTTCAGGAAAAATTACCCATGAATCACCAATTTTAAACCAATTTCTCTCTGCCATAATTCAACCTGCCCGAGAAGTCGTTCATTCAAAAGCTGCGATCAATTTCCTGCGAGCGCTGGCCGCCGTGCCGGAGCGGGCGGGAGAAGGCCGGGCGCAGACGAGCTGATGGATGAGATCAAGGAGATCCACTTTGTCTGTTTGAGGCCCACAGCTGGACTCTGTTAGCGGAGCTGCGGTTTCTCCCCTGCACACAAAAAGCAGGCACATAAAAGGATCACGAGCACTCGGCGTCCGCGCTCTCGCTGCTCCGTTGTGTTTGAAATGCCGAAAACACAAAACAACTTCACATGCAGACAGTTGTTTCATGTGAGTGGAGCGAGCTGCAGGTGATGCTCCTCTGCAGGGACTCTGATCCTCCTGCTGGATGCTGGGACGCCACCCAGGTTAGACATTCAGAGTGCGGCTGTCTGAGGGGAACCAGCCCGAGGAAACATTTCTGACATGTGGAGCGGCCTGCCGGGGCGCTGCACAGGGTGTTTGCTTTGTTGAAGGCCACCAAAGAGGAAACTTTCTCAGGTGGCAACCTCGCAGTCTGAGCAAAAATCCTGCAAAGTCAACATTTTGTAAAAAGAGATTTTGCAACCTTGATGGAAGTTCCATTTGCATGGTTTTGTTGACTGAACTTTTGGGAAATTTACAGTAAATCAGCGTCACATCTGCAAAAACTTCCTGTCAGTCGATCAACGCAAGATGCACAAACAGCCACAGTAAACTGTATTTAAATTCCTTGGACGCACAGAGACGGTGTGCAGTTGTGCACGGTGTTGCGACACGACGGTGACGCACTGAAAACATCCAGAGTGTTGAGACACGGCGCTTACTGTCAGTGAGACCATCAAGAGGAAGCTCTTACTTCATTCACAAAACTACACACACACACTGAGCGATGAAAACAAACACACACTGGTGAGCTTTACGTACTATGAATGCATCATACGTATTTTCCAGAAGTTGTCTCCAGAGTTCATCTTGTTTTCTTTCTAGATGCAGTTAAAATGCCATTGAAGAGAACATTACAAATATAAAGTACATACAATGGAACAATATAGTTTTTTTTAGATGGATGATGGAATTAGAGAAACTTTTTTACTGTTTCTTTTATGATTTCTATATTTTTATTTTACTTTTATAGTACATTAGCTGTGTTATTTTTTTTACTATTAATCAGTCACTGGTCCAGTCACAAGACTCAAAAAGCACAATGACAAGTAACACATATATCTACATCATGATGCTTGTGTTTTTGGTCTTGTCATCAGTTTTCACCCACTTTTGGGCAATTTTGCCTGTATATTCCACTTCAACATGTTTTAGTCATTAACCTTCAGTATATAAGAGGTAAAATGAGGAGAACATCTCGCTCTATATTTTTATACAAAATATATTCGACCTTATCTCCTGCTTTACTTGGCCGAACCAAACTAAATCTGGCATGATGTTTCCAGCCTTCGGAGGGAAGCTGGCGGCGAAGCTCAAGCTGCTTCAATGATCCATCAACAAGTCATGTGATTCCCCTCCAGAGATGCACATCATGCATGATTGGGTCCTTTTCACCTCCTCTTTCTTACCTTTCCCTCTCTCTTTCCTCCTTTCTCCTTCTGTCTTTCTCCTCCTTCTCCTCCTCTTCCTCCCCCCCCTGTCTCCCCCCTCCCTCTGGACCAGATGGACACACAGTGCCCCCCCCCTCCTCTATCTGTATTGTCTCAGTGGACTCTTTAGAGAGATAAGCCTCGCGGATTTCTACGCACGCCACCCTCGTGAACTTGACCTCTGGACGAATTCATCAAAGCAAAAGCTGCTCGACGCCCCCTCCCCACCTCCCCACCTCCCTACTGTCACCCCCCACCCCTTCCTGATTATTTTTGTTTTGCTTTAATTGCTGTGTTGAAAAAAAAAATCTTTTTTTGTTAATGGGTTTTCTTCATTCTTTACAGTCAAGAGAAAGTTAAATACGCAGAAGCCATATAGCCAAGAAAATTGATAAATCAGCAAATAAATGGATCATGCATTTATTTATGAAATTTACATGTTAATATACAGAAATTATATAACATTTCTGATGTTTTAAGGTAGAAAAAACATGTTGTTTCTTTAATTTGATGTATTATTTGACAGGGTTTATCCAGTTTTTATTATTATTATTATTATTATTATTATTAATAAAACATTTTTTTTACATCAAATGCAAATGTATGTAAATAATATAAATATATTATAAATATATAAATATATAATAAATATAAATAATAAATATTAGTCATAAAATAACAGTTGAGATCAGTAAATTATTAGACAAAAACGTAAAATGAAATTAAATATATAAAAAAAAACAATCAAACAAACAAACAAAAAAGGAATGCTAAAAAGTCTGGCAAAAACCTCAGATTGAAGTGAGAAACAATTGAATTATTATAGTTTTGGTCAAAATGTATTAAAGTTTACAAAACATTTTTTTTTTTTTTGCCAAACTCTGAGCAAGAAATAACAAACTAAAAGTCAGGAGCTTAAGAGAGATGATTGAAACTGTGTCTGCCTTAATGACGTCCTGCTCTGATTATTATGATTATATGAGCTTATAATAAACCTCATGATGCCTTCAGGGCATCACTTCAAGGGGAAAACGTGATTTTTTTATTTGTCTGGAATCCACGCTCTGTTTAAGGTCAGATCACTGGAATGTAGCGGTTAACTCTATAAATAATTATTCAGGACAGGATGGAGAACAAAGTTAGCAGATAAAGTAGTTTTAACTTGACATTATGTATCTGCTTCTTCCTCCTTCTTCTCCTCTTCACCTTTTCCTCTCCTCCCCATGTCCACCTGCACTTCCTCTCCCCACTGCTCACCACCACCTCCTCCATTTCACCTTCCTATCCTCTGCTCCTGCTTTTTCTTTCCTTTCTCCTCCTGTTCCTCTCCTCACCTTCCTCACTTCCTGCTCCTCTTCCCCGTCTAGCCTCCCTTAATCTGCTTCCTCCTTTGTTTCTACCTTTTCTTCCACTCCTGCTCTTCCTTATCTTCCACCAAATGCACCATCTTCCACCACTAACTTCTGATCCTTTCACAATAAAAGCCCTAGATGCACACACTGCCTGAATGCTTATCAGAATGAACTCATTAAAATTAAACTTTGTTCTGTTTGTCAGCAGTGAGTTGGTCCTCGGCCACAGCGAATCGACAAGAACCTTTCAACAAATACTTATCAGCTCATATAAACCATTTTAAAGCAAACTATTTGTATTTTTGTGTTGTTTTTTAATTGTCGCACCCCACTTTGTAAATCCTGCAGAAAGCTGAAAACATGAGGCTTCATATTCAGGCTCTCTTATTTAAAATATGTCACACTTCATAAAGAATTTAATCAGCCTGAAGAGTTACATAATCCTCCCAGTGACCGACTGTTAATGGTGGTGGCATTGAGGTCACTTCCCTGGCGGCGGCGTCCCAGCGTCAGCAGGAAGTGTGTGGAAAGCCTCAACGCTGAATCACATATCCAGCCAGGAACCAAACGGGAAGTTTCTCTTTAAAACGGCAGCAGTCAGAATCACGTCAGGAACAAATAG
>JAOWBC010000959.1:256270-289191 GCA_028566105.1 Hypoplectrus providencianus | reverse complement strand
ATAAAAGTATAGATTTTTTTGTAGTTATTTTTCAATTATTAATTTAGCTAATTTACCTTCATAAATTTGTAATTTTGCATTTTTATTAATATTTTCTTGTTTCGCTTACATGTATCTTTGTTAATTTTTTTTTATTTATTCAGTGAACAGTTATAGATTTTAATTTCATATTCAATTAATTTATCCAGCTGAAACAAATCATTTTTTTTATATATTGGTTGATTGACATATTTATAAATGTATGAATAATTTAGTGATATTAAGTAATATTTAAAATAATATAGGCATTTATTGTTTGTTTTGCTGATTATCTAACGTAAGTATTACAAGTAAATTATCTGATACAAGTGAAGTAGGCAAGTCTGATCTGATCTGATGTGTGTGTGCGTGTGTGTGTGTGTGTGTGTGTGTGTGTGTGTGTGTGTGTGTGTGTGTGTCCTACAGGAGCGCCGCCTTCACATGTATGTGGTTTACTGTCAGAACAAGCCGAGGTCTGAGTTCATTGTAATCGAGTACGAGACCTTCTTTGAGGTAACACATCACTTCCTGTTTTTAATAATATTTTTGATGAATTTCACAAAGTGTCCTGAAGACAAGAATGAAGATAAGATACTGAACCCGCCAACCTGTCTGTCCCTCTGTAGGAGATCCAGCATGAGATCAGCTGCAGGATGTCCATCAGTGATTATCTGATCAAACCTATCCAGAGAATTACCAAATACCAGCTGCTGTTAAAGGTCTTTACTGTGTTTCTGTCTACACTGCTGCTTTCACAAACATGAAACTTATTTATTATTTATTTCTAGCATGCTTGATGCTGTTTAGTAGGCAGCAATACAATTTAAAACAGTTTTTATTTGTCTTTTTGTCCGTTTCTAAGGATTTTCTTAAGTACACGTCCAAAGCAGGACTTGACTGTGAGGAGATCGAGGTGAGTCCCAGTTGCTGTGGATTTATATTCTAACCCTTACACGTCATGTCTGGTGTTGTTAAATGATTTGTAACCAAAATGTTAAAAACAACATGTGTGCAGAAAGCAGTGGAGCTGATGTCACTGGTGCCGAAGCGCTGCAACGACATGATGAACCTGGGACGTCTGCAGGGATACGAGGTACACCTGTCTGTCTACATGTCTGTCTGCCTGTGGTCCATTAACCCACTGAGTTAACACAGAGTCTCACCTGCCGTCCTGTCCTCCAGGGGAAGTTGACGTCTCAGGGGAAGCTGCTCCAGCAGGAGACCTTCTGTGTTTGGGAGCAGGACGGAGGAGTATTATCTCGCAGTAAAGAGCGGAGGGTTTTCCTGTTCGAGCAGATCATTATTTTCAGCGAACTTCTTCGCAAAGGCTCCAACAATCCAGGATACCAGTTCAAGAACAGCATCAAGGTCAGGCTGGTTGAAATACTTTATCCTGGTTAGAGGCATTCGTCTGATTTATACTGAAGATAATGGTGTTACCTTTATTTATTCATGTGTCAGGTGAGTTACCTGGCAATGCAGGACAGTGTGGACGGGGACCCCTGCAAGTTTGTGTTGTGGTCTCGTGGCTCGGCGGAGCGGTTCACGCTGCAGGCGTCCTCCGCCAGCATTAAGATGACCTGGGTGGAGACCATCGCCACCCTGTTGGACGCACAGAACAACTTCCTGTCAGGTGAGTACATCCTCACATCATCCTTCTAATTCCCTTAAAGATCTTAAATCACATTGCATATTCTTACATATGAATTCCTTAAGATGGGACACTGTTTAATATGTAAATAAAAGTAATTTGCTTATCTTTTTTATTGTATAATACATATTTACATATATATGAATATTAAAAATAGGATTAGCAATTTTTATAATATTCAGCATTAGGATTTGATCTGGTTAAGTTGAACCTGAATCTGATCCTGTCTGAACTCTACAGCTCTTCAGTCTCCCATTGAGTACCAGAGGAAGGAAGGTGGGATCTCCGTGACCCGGCCTCTGTCATCTGGACGGCCGCCGTCAGCGCCGCCGACGCCAAACGGCCACGCCCCTCAGGCTCAGCCTGACAGCGAGCAGGACGACCAGGTTTGGATTCCTTCAAATTTCAGTTCTGATACACTGTAAAAAAACAAAAAAACAAAGAAAAGTTAAGGAACTTATATAAATAACGGTTGTTAACTATTATTTGATGGTACTTGTTTGGCAACTTTTGACTTTTTAACATTTTTATTCAATCTCTACTCTCTAAACAGAAAGGTGCCTTCATTTTACATTCAGCTATATATGATGTTTTATTTTGGGATTATTATATATTGTGTCAAATGTACTGTAATTTAAGCAATAAATTAAAACTGTAAAAAATATAAAATGTCTCATTATGTTAATTTACAGATTTGAATTTCAATGTAATTTCTTTTTTATGGCTTTTGTATTTAATGTAGAAAAAGAAGTTACAGAGTGTATTTGATTTTAAAAGTTCAGATTGAAGCTATGATCTGTGACCTTTGACCCCTCTCAGGAGCTGGTGCTGGTGATGCAGGACTTTGTGGCAGTTCGGGAGGACGAGATTTCTGTGTATCGCGGCGAGAAGGTTCAGATTCTGGCGTCCAACCAGCAGGGTCAGAGTCTGGTGTACCGGCCGGCCAACAGCGACTCGCCGGCCGCCGAGGGCTGGGTGCCCCGCAGCGTGCTCAACACACACTGACACACACACACGACAACACACTGACAGCAGAGTCCAGTTTACTGCAAGTACACTCGTGAAATACTGCAAGGTAAAAGGGCCGAGGCATGCTGGGAGATTCTTTATGGCAACGAGCGGTGGAGCCTTTGGATGGCGACGTCAGCTTGTCTCATACAACCCAAAATAACGCCATGATGTTTCCTTCGGTGCCAACAACAGGAAAAACCCGAAAAGCTGGATTTCCCTTAAAGTTTCCAAAAAAGTAAAACTTCAAGTCATATGACATTGTGAGGCTCCAACTAACAAGTGTCACCTTTATCAATTTATTTATTTGTTGTTTTCTCACCATGATTACTTAATTATCTGTTATTTTTACACCGTTTTTTAAATTGTTTTACCTGTTATTTTTTGTGCCATTTTTTATTAATTTCCTTCTATAGGTGATTAATTTAATTTATTTATTTTCAACAGTTATATCAGTCATGTTATCATTGATATCTACAGTAAGAACTTTGACCTCCGATATTTTAATTTTACTGAATGTTGGAGGTAAATCTATCCAGTGTTTTAGATAAAAAAAAAGCAAAGATTTACCCCCGCCAAAATAAAGGCTCCACATTCATGAATGTTGACTGACGGCTCTGATTACCTGCAAGTATTTAAAGATGAATCAAACACACACACACACACTCCCAGCAGCAGGTACTGTTAGTCTCCTCCCTCCTTCCTGGTGCTTCAACATTTAGCCAAAAAAACACACACGCCCTCGCCTCGTCAGGCCGGCCGCCAGTTTACTGCCCCCGAGCAAACCAATCGCACTCTGATGACGTCACAAACTGTTGTGGGAGGGAGACCACATGACCACATCATCATTATCATCATCATCATCATCATCATCATCACTACTAACAACAACAACAAACTGGGATTCTGGGAAGCTGCAAGACAATATAAAAAATTAAATATAAAATAAAACAAAAGCCTCCCAGAGGAGAAGAGGTGAAAAACACCCGGCAGCCAATCAGAACGGAGCTCTGTCTGCGCGTCATCCTGTTAATAGTGTGTATAAACAGACTGAGGACACACACACTCCATACACACACCCCTGCTACGATGAAGATGAAGATAATTAAGAATAATAGAATCTGTTTTTCACCTCAATTAGAAAAAGAAAAAATGTTTGTCATATTAATGTGTGTATGTGTGTGTGTGTGTGTGAGAGAGAGCGTGCGTGCGTGCGTGTGTGTTTGTGACGACGTCCTGTGTGTGTGTGTTTTTTTCCACGGACAGTTAGGTGGTGTCCCGGTGTAGCGTTTTTTTGTCTTTTTAGCGAAACCAGAGCTGGCGCCTTTCTCCCTCCCCTCTCCAACGCCGCCGCCGCCACCACCGCTACCACCACCATGGCGTGCCCGCCCCTGCCCCTGTGCGTGCAGCTCTGGTTAGTTTGGATATTCTGATTATGCATTTCTTGTTCATGTAAATAGACCAGACCTACTCCACGAACTCTGGACACTGAAACTGTCTCAACCTACTGTGACTGTCCGTTTCTACTGAACCTGTAACCTTCAACACGCTCTCTACCTGTCTCTCTGCCTGTCTCTCTCTACCTCTCTGTCTCTCTCTCTCTCTCTGTTTCTCTGGTGCCATTCTCAGACAACACCCCGGTCCTTAAGGAGCTACGCAGCCTGTCACATGCACTACGTAGGTGGTGGGGTGGAGGCGGGACGTAGTGCACTATGAAGGGTGTAGGGAGAGACACAGCAAAACTAAAAAGGGTTCAAGGTGGAACGCTGCCTTCAAATGCAGCGCACAAGGTCGTATTTTTAAGAACCAACCTGACAAAAAACTTGCGGGCAACACACACTGGTACCTTCAATAACAGATTCTCCCTGGACAAGAAGCTATAGAAAGCATTCTTTCCATTAAAAAAATATGAAACGGCTCTGGTTTACATTCGTAGCGCCCTCTAGCGGCCTTTGATGTGGAGAATAACTCAAAGGTTGCAGTTGGGCGGGAGGGAGGGGAGGTGGGTGGGTCAGACAAACCCTGGACTTTCACCCAGGCATTCGTGGCAAACATCATTTTTACTTCTCTGCATTATGTTTTTACATAACTGTCACTGTCAGTGGTCACGCCGTCCACTTCACCTCCTGCATTTAAATGCATTTATTTACTTGTAAGTTATCTCTTATACCAGAAGGGAGCAGTTCTCTTACCTATAGCTGGCAGATAGACTATTTTCAGGAATCATGACCTCTTTGGCGGTAATAATCAAAGGACTTGTGAAAGATGTCAGCAAGCAAAACGTACAGGCTGTTGATTGAAGTGTCCAGTGTGTGTTGCACTTAAAATGCCACATTAATGTCACAGGGAAGTTCCCCCAGGTGGAAACAGCGTTCATGCCAACTTCCAAAAAGTCATGACTTTAAAACCTGGCATGAAACTTAACAGGAAGAGCTAAACAAAAATTGTTTTGTTTAGTCTGTTTTTTTAAGGTATTTAAATTCATTTAAACTGGTTGTAATGGCGTGAACGCTGCAGTCCCATGTCACATGAACACGGCAATAAATCAGGTGATGATACTTTAAAGGGATAGTTTGGGATTTTGGACATTAAGTTGTATGATATTCTTATCAGTTGTGTGGTGGTTGCAAACCTATTAGCTTACTTGCCGAACTCCGGTGTCTCAGTTCTGACTGGTAACGATTGTAGAATAGATAGTTCCTATAAGCTGGCAGGGTCACGAAACAATGGCCTTGTGCATATCAGAGTCCATGTTGCCTGTTTTGTTTCTTGAAGAAGAACATTATTGTACATAGCAAGTATTTCATACAACTTTATATCCAAAATCCTGAACTGTCCCTTTAAGAAAAAAAGAACGCTGCCTTTGTTCCCTTTTCAGGAATGTCGATGTTGTGATCAGGAATGCAAAAAAATAAAGAGTAGAAAACAAAGAAAGTAAAATATATGGGGTCCAATATCTTTATAAAAACGTCACAACTTGTGAACTCGGAGTGCACCAGAAGGATTTAAGGTGGCTGCACTACTAAGGGCGCTGGATGTTGATAGTGCACTCTGAAGAAAATGAGTGCATGATGAAGAGTTTAGGGTGGAGGGTAGTGCACTAGGGAGGGTTTAGGGTGCAAAAAGTGCAAAAGATTTTTGTGTAAACACTATAAAGAGTCTCCGCTTAAACATATGAAGAGAAGGTAGTGCACTAAGAAGGGTTAAAGGAGGAAAATAGCACACTATGGAGGGCCATACATGGCAGGTAGTGCATATCAATAGTTTCAAGGTGTTAAGGAGTGTACTACTGCGGGTTTAGGGTGTGAAAATAGTGCACTACAAAGGGCGTAGGGTGCTGTTTGAGACCTAGCCTTGTTGCCGATCGGCAAACTCAACTAACCAATCAAACAGTGTTATTTGTACAGAACTAACAGCTGCTAACTGACTGCTAACAGCTCTCTGTCGTTGTTTGTAATAAACTTCATTTTTCATCCAAAACAGCCTGTCAGTGATGTTTTTTCATTGTACTAATATGTCTATGTCTATATCTATTTTCTTCAATGTAATTTTTATTCTGGAGTTGTTCCACGAACATTGAAATAACCTTAAATCCATTAAATTGCTTATTTATTTAACTAGTAATTCCCCTATTTTATTTACACTATATTTATTTCATATTGAATTTAATTTTATATTTTATGAATCATATGAAGCAACATTACACATAATTCTATCTCTTTTTTGGATGGATTATTTCTTGGTGTTTTTTTAATTACGTAATATTCTTTTCACATTTCTTGTACCTTTAATTATATCTTTATTTGCCTTACATTTTTATTTCTTTCTTATGATTTTCCTTTACAAAAAGAAGAAAAAAAATAGTGAGAGGCTACACATATTGTAATGTTTTTTAATTGTCGCCTTTATCTTCCCTATCATGTATGTAGCTCTTTGGAACATGATATCTTGGCATGTGGTTTTATCATGTGAGGTTTTATACTATAAAACTGCTGACTTGAAGCTTGAGACATGGCATGAACTCCGCTCTCTGGAACCTTTCCCCTAAAGTGCCATTTTATCTCTTTTTTTGTGAGAGACTAAACAAACCGCAGCCAGTGAACACATCGCTACTTTCCCTTCTTCTTTAATGTATTACGCAATCCACAGTATTCATATTTGTGGGGTCGTTAGAGACCTGCGAGCTGATAAGAACAGCTGTACGGCAGTAAACTAATTTAACCAATTACACAAATGAGATAGAGCTGACAAGGCTGAAGGTCATACTTTATCTAGGCCGGATTATTTCACACACTGAGACCGCCCTACAGAGAAAATAAAAATAAATGTTTTCATTTTGCTTTCATTCAATTGTTTTCTCAATTGTTTATCCATCTTCTGTTATGTGTTGTTATTTTACTTTACATTTTAGACAGAAATCACAAGTTAATCACTATAAAAAATAAACTTTTGTTAAGAGAATCTAATATTTACCTTAATCCAAACTTTAAACCAGGAAGAGATTCATATTTTTTTTAAAAATATATTGAAAGAATCAGTGCAGCAATAATTGATTCATGGACAAAATCAATAATTTTTTAACTATAAAAGTGATTGTGAGTTAATACAAATAGACTCGTGGATGCACCAAGATAAAACCTTTTTACATTTTTTTTACAGACAAAACTATTAAAATCTAAGATCTTGAAGAATAAGAAGAAAATATTAAAGTAAAACTGAATGTTGTTGTTTAGGAAAAACATTGACAAATGAAATTATACATGTTTTTTTTATAACTGTACAATAAAGTTAAAAGCAGTGAGTTTATCACAGTTTGGATGCAGACGGATGATAACGGAATCGGATGTCATAACCTGCTGCTTATTATCGTCTGTTCACAGATAATCAAACATCTTCATGAGTTCAAGGATTCATCTAGCTGCACATTTTCACGTAGCATGTTCCGCTTCAAGTCAACAGCTAAACAGGAATCACTTTATATACAGACTTCCTCTTCCATTTTCAGCTAAATATTTGTAATAATTTAAGTTACCCTGCAATATAATACAGGATTTATCTAAAAAATATCTTCCTTATATCTATACAGTGTGTCTGACTGTGGCACAATAAAAGCTCAGAAGCTGCTTTAGCTGTAATCATGTGACACTTTAAAGCAAAGGATCAAAAATCTGAGTGGTCAAGAGCTGATGAGCTGCTGCAGAAAGGTGCAAGCCCAAGAGGTCATTTTTTACCAGACCACCTCAACACGCTGTCTTTTATTGTGAAAAGCCAGTCAAAGTCCACAGCGAGGCAGTTACATAAACCACATGGTTGTAGTTACACCTTTTCTGAAATCTAGAGATTATCGCATTGTCTACATAAGATCAGCTGCTGCCTGGTATGTGCTCAGTTGCCGGGGAGCTATAGAGGGACTGGTGTATTCTGAGAAACACACTTCAGCCTTGCAGAGAAACATGCAGTCGATTTTTGGAAAAAATGGAATGGAAACTCCTGATCCGGTGACAGCTCAAGTGAAAGGTGAATTGTAAAGATGGCTGTTTGAAAGGAATTAATATTTAAGTTTTAATTTATAAATGTTCAGATGCCCTGCAGCACTTTTCTATTGGAACTCTTCATATAATGACAGAGCTAAAATATACAAAACAATTTATAACTTTGTTTTAGGATTATTATTTCTATGCAATTTTATTTATATTGTTATTATTTTTATTAATACATTTTGTATTTAATTAAGAAACAGTATTGTGTTTTATAATACAAATCGTGTTTTTGATTGTTAATTATTCTGTATTTTTGCTGTTTGGATACAGCATTAAAATGTATCTTTAATTTGATTAATTTCACTTTGTATTTTTATCCCTATTCTGTTGTTGTTTGTTTCTGATTGAAATTAATCTTTATTGATAAAACACCCTCTACAGGAATAAACTAATGACAGGAAACCAAAATGGTAACATACCTGTGTGACCTTTGACCTGCAGGATCCATTCCATCCTGGCTGCAGGGGACTCTGCTGAGGAATGGGCCCGGTCTTTTCTCTGTGGGCGACTCCGAGTACAACCACTGGTTTGACGGCCTGTCGCTCATCCACAGCTTTACCTTCACCAATGGTGAGGGGACAAAATTAAGATGGAAACATTATCTGTTAAGACTTTCCCTGCTGTTGTCGCAAGTGTTTACAATTATGACATTGTTATTACAGGCGAGGTGACTTACAGGAGTAAGTTTCTGAAGAGCGAAACCTACAAGAGGAACATCAAGGCTGACAGGATCATCGTCTCAGAGTTTGGAACTATGATATACCCAGATCCCTGCAAAAACATCTTTTCCAGGTACAGACAATCCAGGGCAGGTTGAGGCCTGTTTTAGTTCCCAACCAAAGTTCATCCAGGAAATTTGTTTTGTCAATTGAGAGGAGATAACAGCCCGTATCAGTCCATCCAAGAGATGAAGCGATCTGTTTTGGTCCATCCAGGAGATTGATTGATCTGTTTTCAGTCCATCTAGGAAAAATAGATATCTCCTTTATTTCATCCATACTTTTATTCTGAGTGTAGAGATCAGAATCAGTCAACAAGTCAACAATTTTTCACATTATTGCAAAAAAAAAAAAAAGTATGTTCCGGTTGAGCACCGATCTATAGGAATGATGTACATTTATCTTCTTGGGCTCTGCCCTGTTACAGAGGAGGTTGGACTCGCACGTTATCCAAATTCTACTTAGCCTAGTTATGTTGACGTGAGCAGGCCAACCACTATCTCATGTCTCTATCTGAGAATGTATGAAACAAAATGTTTGGGTATTATCTGGACGCGGTGTGCCAAATAAGAGAATCTGCTGACTCTGTGACCTTGCTGCTGTTTAATTCTGTCAGAAATCACTCAGCAGGCCTGAATAAATGCTGAACACAACAAATGAAATGATCGTTTAGTGGAATGAAATACATCAACCTCATTAATACTCATTAAAATCAGATGCCAAATTGAACTTATTCTAACATGCTTGTCTCATATGTTTTCCTTCTCACTAAGAATACATCAAAGCAGTGCTATGACTAAGTCCATTCAGAAGGCATAGGGATCCGTTTTAGACAATTCAAAGGCAAGAATTCATGACAGACAGATATCTGTTTCCCTATCACGGACCTAGAGATCTGTTTGAGACCACTCAGAGAACGTAGAGACCTGTTATAGTCCATCCAAAGGACATACAGATCTTTCTTTAGTCCATCCAGGAGATTTGGATATCAGTTTTAGTTTCTACAAAGGACATAGAGATAAATTTAAGTTCATTTAGAAGACACTATCAGGTGAATTTATTTAGATTGGAACTTTTTTCCCACCCTCTCTAGAGCTTTCACACACCTGAGCAACATCATCCCTGACTTCACTGACAACAACTTGATTAACATCATTCGCTACGGTCAGGACTACTACGCCTCCTCCGAGGTCAACTACATGAACCAGATTGATCCCAACACACTGGAGACTGTTGGCAGGGTACGCTGGCTTTCTCAAACGTCATTGACTGAGAATCAAAGCTTCCCCAAATGTATTACACCGCTGACAACTTCTCTGCCAAATTCCAGATTAACTACAGGAACCACATCGCTCTGAACTTGGCAACGGCTCACCCTCACTATGACAACGAGGGCAACACCTACAACATGGGCACGGCCATCATGGGCTTCGGACTGCCAAAGTACGTCATCTTCAAAGTCCCAGCTGATGCTTCAGGTATGGTGGGCACAGAAATCTGATTTCGCCTCGATGTTGTACATTTCTCCCAAATTACAGTGAAGAGGGAAGTTTGTATTCTTTGCAACTATGAAAGTGCTTAATTGTACCCAAGTGCCGGAAGTCAAGGGTTTATCAGGCATATCAGTCAGGTCAAGCTGTCCTGTCAACAGATAGGCTCAATCACAGAAGATGCATTTACAGTCATTTTACGTAATTTTTTTTTTTTTTTTTTTTAATACAGTCATCATCCGTCACAAGACAGGTAACACCAGGGTTTCAGGGTGCATTTTGCTCTTTTTTTTTTTTTTTTTTACAATTTACTCTGTTTTCCCTGCAATATGTAATATATGCCCAAAATCTAAAGTCCTGCAGATTTATGGAACAGCACAATTATGGCTAGAAATGGGAAAAGCTCAGTGTTTTTTTGTGGAGAATTACAGTTATAATGATACTTTAAGATTCCCTCTAAAAAAAAAAAAAGAAATATCACAATTTTAAGCTCCGTCTTACTTACTCTGGGGAAAATAAACGTTCATAACCAATGCTTCCTTCAAGGACCATCTGAAACTTGAAATTCAGATGACGCCTGTTTTAACAGTTTCTATCAACAAAGAAAATATGAATTGGGAAAAAGAAACCTCTTGATTTTAGGATAACACAGACCGAGTAAAATGAATAAAAGGCAGCATTTGTTTTTAATAATTGCAATAAAAGTCACACTAATACTGTTCATTTCAGATAACGTGCACAAGAAGCCAGCGCTGAGGAAGGTTCAGCAGGTCTGTTCCATCCCGTTTCGTTCCACCCTGTTCCCGAGCTACTTCCACAGCTTCGGCATGACCGAAAACTACATCGTGTTTGTGGAGCAGCCCTTTAAACTGGACATTGTCAAACTGGCCACCGCCTACTTCAGAGGGGTCAACTGGGGTAGCTGCCTCAAATTCGATAAGAACGATACTGTAAGTCCCCCCCTTTCGCTTCTTAAGAGCATTAAACTGGAGAGCTTGAGTGCAAGGCTTGGACATTGTTTGAGTGTCCCTAAAGTAAAAATTGGTAGTTCTCCAAATACAAACAAGTTTTACCCATGTGGGCCTCTTGGACTCAATGATGACCTGACTGAACTTTCCCCGTCCTCCACAGACTTTGTTTCACATCATCAACAGAAAGACAGGAAAAGCTGTGTCCACCCGCTTCTATGGCGACGCCATGGTGGTTTTCCACCACCTCAACGCATACGAGGAAGACGGCCATGTGGTTTTCGACCTGATCGCCTACGAGAACAGCAACCTGTATGACATGTTCTACATCCAGAACATGAAGCAGGAAACCACGAGCTTCATTGAGTCCAACAAGAACTTCTCAACTCCTGTAGCTAAGAGGTTCGTCGTGCCACTCAACATCCAAAAGGTACAGACAGACCACACCCCGAACATTAAAACTCTTAGAAATCGTCATAGGAAAGAATTTATTATCTTTTTTCCAGGACTCTCTTAAAGGATGTAACTTGGTGACCCTGACAGACACAACAGCCCAGGCAGTGATGCAGGAGGATGGCACCGTCCACTGCCAGCCGGACGTCCTGTTTGAAGGTTCAGTATCTGCACAGTTAGATTTAACTTTACATGTTTTAACATTCACGGTCCACAAAAGCACCAACATGACTTTTCACTGCAATGCAATGTATGTTCAGCTCTGGCCAAAGTGGATGCACTGTACATTGTTCTAGGCAGGGCAGAAGATTCAAAAACTGAGATCAAAACTAATTTTTAACCCTCCCCAACTAACATGTCTACTCAGGTCTGGAGCTGCCAGGGATCAACTACAACTATAACACTAAGAAGTACAGGTACTTCTACGGCTCCAGGGTCGAGTTGTCGCCGCATCCCAGCAAGGTGAATCACCTCAAAATGCCAAAACATGTCCAGAAGAACCGAGCAACACTTCCTTCCCCAGGACAATGTACCGTTACAAGCTTTAATTCTGGGTTTGGTCCAACAGATCGCCAAGTTTGACATCGTCACCAGGAAACACACAGAGTGGCGTCAGGACAACTGCTTCCCTTCAGAGCCGGTGTTTGTGGCGTCTCCAGGAGCTGTGGAGGAAGACGATGGTGGGACACTGTTAATATCCGTCCAACTCCAAATCCTTTGCTTCATATGTTTAAAATAACTCCACTTTGCTTCTTTCAGGCGTGATCTTGTCTTCAGTCATCTCTCCAGATCCCAAAATCTCTCCATTCATGCTTGTCCTCAACGCCAAAACCTTTGAGGAGATCGCTCGAGCCTCGATCCCCGCCAACGTCCACATGGACCTGCACGGACATTTCATCCCAGCCGCTGTCTGAACACCATCTGGATTCTTTATTTATTGCTTTATGTAACTTATGTAGCATGCTAAATCATTCATCACATCATGTGCCGTTAAGTGAACTGGACATGTTTGTTTGTTATATTAAATTATAGGTTTTTATTGTTCTATTTTATACTTTCAGCACACGTGAAAGAAAAAATGGGAAATACAATGGAAGTTTTAATCTGAAAATGCATTTTTTTAATTCTTTCAATTCTGAATGGTCTTGAAATTACACTGAACGAAAATACAAAAACTTACACAGTGCTGAACGTAAACGTTTTATTACAGTAAAACTTCACTTTACATTTTAAAAAAGAATAAAGTGATAGAAAATCTCGCAAAAGCTGCCAAAAACATTAAGAGATTTCACGTTCCATTTTGTTTATATTCAGAGTAAAAGTAGTTAAACTTTTAAGATATTATAGTACATTTCTCAAGTTTTATTCAGTGTATTTTACCAGACTTTTTAAATTAAATGTACATAACTGATTGTGGTAAGACCTATGAAAGAAAACACGTTCACTGTAATCCTGTTTAAATAAATCTGAATCCTTCATTTAATTTATTTTGTAGGTTAACTGCTTTCTCACAGTGAAAAGAGGTGTGTGTTTGTGGGGAGGCCAGCAGAGGGCACTCTCGGCATTTCTGTGATAAATTTACAAATCTACAGTAACCTCCCTGCCAGCCTGGAAAAAGTTAACACACAAAGGTTTTATGTTTAAATGTACAGTTTGGTTCCTCAGCACATTTGGGCAATTAAAATAACGAGCATCATTAAAACATTATTTATTCCAATCACTTTACACAATATTTCAGCAACTGCTCGGTCAGTGATCTGGTATATTTTTCTTTCTTGACCAACTCCTCATGAGTTTATTTTAAATGGTATTAATACCCTCAAAAGACAATACAAGTTTTGAATATTTACATATTTTATCTATCAACACATAATTTCTGAATTTCTTTTTATAATATTTTTTTTCGTGAAAATGAATAATCAACTATTGGTACACAATTTAAAAACACTTTTTTAATTAATTAGATTTAAAAATTCTGAAATATGAAAAATGTTTTCTTCCATGTTATTCTGCAGCAAATAATTTATGTTCATGTGTGGTTATTTTGTTAATATCCTACCTGTATATTCATATTTCACCCATTTTGATTTCCCCAAATGTATGTATTTCTTTATTTTCTGTTCTTCATAAAATAATCGTCACCCATTGGAAGTCAATTTAAAACACAATTAAAATGTTTGGGGTTTTTTATGTATAAACAAACTTTTCTGCATTCTTCTGTGGATGTTTACATGAAACATATTCTTAATTTATTCTTTTTTATATTTAATTTTTGTCCTTAAACACAATATATAACATTTTAAAAATTAAATACGTTTGTTTTGCGTTGCTGTAACTTTCTTCCGTGTTCTTCATGCAGCAAAATAAAGGAAAAACTGTGCAGGTTTCGTCAGAATCATGGGAATTTATTACATCAGCAGTTGCAGCAGAAACTGTTTAAAATCTTCCATCATTCAATCCTCCAACATGGCTGAGTCGGCTCTTTAAAGTCTCTAAAGTCGCCGCTGCAGCTGCTCTGATGATTTGGTGTTTTAAGTGAAACTCATTTTTTCCTCCTCTTATAGCCCTGGTGCTGCTCACTACAAATCCCACAATGCACCTGGTAGGGCTGCTGACCAACCGGCTCCTCATTAAGCTTGTTAAGTCCGCAAAAGCAGCAGTCAAAATCAGAGAAGAAGAAAAAAACACAACGTTGATGCTGAAGAACAGGCACGTTGGAATACTGAGTGTGTGTTTGTGTGTGTGCGTGTTTGTGTGTGTGGTCTAAACTATCACTGTTTACAACAGTGGAAAAAACAGTTCGTTTCTCACAGAAAAACACTTTCACGTCTTTTTTCCTTTTTTCTTTTACATTTTCTGACATCATCAGAGGGAGGAAGTGTATGTTTATGAGTGTGTGTGTGTGTCTGTGTATGTGTAAGGTCCCTCAGATGATCTCAAAGGTCTTCTTCAGCTCCATGATCAGTTGCCAGTCAGATTTCTGCATCTCGTCTCTGAACCAGTTCTTCAGAGCGTCGATGGACGCCCGTGTGATCTGAAACACAAACACACTCCTGATATCACCACAGCAGAAACCCCCCAAAAATTGGGACTCTGTCTACATTAAATAATATGATCATTTGATTTTTAATTTAACTAAAAACTGTTCAAAGGCTAAAAATTAAATGTACAAACTGATCAACTTAAGTCCCGGCTGAGATGTTGGTGATGTGGACGAGTCTTTACCAACATTTGTGGAAGCAGAGACAAGGACTTATAAATCCAGAATAAACGCATACACAAAAAGAACAGTTTGAAAATTAAGTGAATTGTCTTTGTAAAGTCTTTGGATAAAAATCGTCATCAACTTATGTTACAATTACATTTTGGAGCTTCAAATATCAAACATGGCTTTAATAAAAGTCTCTTATAACTGCTGGGGGTTCGGGTTGATTATTTTCACAATAAAGCCATCAAAACATTAAATGAATGAGGAGTGAAAGCTGACCAGTTTGTACCCCTTCCCTTGACTCTGATCTTTCACTCTTACCTAAGACTTGACTTCTTCCTTTATTTCTGTCGTCTTGACTGTGAAATTACATCCTCTTTTCTTGAAACTGTGGCAAACTTGAATGTCTTGAGGAAGGCTTTTCAAGAAAGTGTTTCCGGAGGAATGCCGCCAGAAAATCATCGGAAATGTATGCAGCAAAACCTTACTATGCTGTGGCTAAAATTCACAATTTGTTATTTTCTATGAATGCAGTTTCAGGGCATTTTTCCACATATTCTCCACACTGAACTATTTCCATGTTTACAGCCTCTCCTGTCCTGTCCTCTCCTCTCAGCTGAATGTCTTTAACAGAAATACAGTTATCTTGACATATTATAGACCTATTTTAAAATTAGTTTCTCTTACTTTTTCTAACAGAAATATTTTTAAGGACAACCAGAAAGCTCAATAATGGTTCATGGTTTTCATTTCTTTCTATGATAAATGGGGTATTTTTGGCAACCTTTTATAGTAATCATTATTTTAAATCCTTCAGAAGAATTTGTTGTGAACAATCACAGCCAAAGATCAGATCTTCAACTTTCCAACAGCCATCAACAAATCATAAAAACGCTCCCTCCTTTTAAACCCCTCCTCCTCACCTTGCTGACGATTATGTCGGTGGCTTCAAAATGACGGCCGTACATCTTGGGCGACTCTCCGGGAATGGGCTCAATCTTGATGCAGACCTCCTGGCCTTTCTTGGCGCAATCTACGGACTTGTGGTTCATCTCAATGCTGGTTACCACACCGATATCAACAAACTGAAACAAATGAAGAATTAAATTACCAACTCATGTCATTCATAAAATAAAAAAAGACCACGGACACACTAATTCATTGACTGAACATTGGTGTAGGTAAATACATGTTTTTTGCCACGTTTTGCGTAGCTGCTGGAGTTATTTTTCCATGTGAAAGAAGGTTATCATAATTGAATCTAAACAGTTTCATTAATGTTTTAATAAAAGGTTAATAATTCTGGGCACAAAAGAGAGAATAAACATTAAAAAATAAAAATGCTACTGGCCCAATACATATTTTAAACATCTAAATTTCAGTTTTTCTGTGCGTCTTACCGCTTTACTGGGCACACAGAGCGGCGTGCCTTGCCGCAGGATGCCGGCCTCGATGGTAACACCCATCACGATGGGATCTCTGGAGTTAAAGATGAACTGCGGAAGGACTCGCACCTTCGCCGGGAAAACAGCTATGTGTCTGGCAAAAGTGCAGAAAAAAAAAAACACATTAAAAAAAGAGTCGAAAACAAGAACAATAAAAACCAAAACAAAAAGTCTTCGTACTTGTACTCGTCCTGTTTGGCCTTCTTGTAGTCCTCCCTGTACTTGGTGAAAGCGTCGAACAAATGGTAGATGATTTCCGCCGAGAAGATCCGAACTCCCAGGCTGTCTGCCATCTCCTGGCTCTCCCTCTCCACCTTCACATCAAATGCCAAGATCACCGCGTACCTGCACACATTGGTCCACAGACAGGGAGGAGTTAACAATTAAGGTCAGGATTATTTGATTAAAAGGTGGGAAAATACATGTCGATACATCAGTAGGTACTTTAATCAATATCTTATTCCATAAATGACGACAACTAATTTAGGGTAGGACACAGTAAGGGTAGTATATATTTTAATAAAGCCTAATATAATAATATTTATGTGTTTCTGTATTTATTTATGTGGGACTTATTATTTAAAATTGATTTAACCAAAGTGACGTACTGTGGGTCGTGCTCCAACATCGTTGACGCCTTCATGACGTCCTTCTTATGAACCGGACCAATGTTGATGCCAGCGTACTATTAATGCAAAAGGTCAGAGG
The DNA here is from genome assembly GCA_028566105.1 of Hypoplectrus providencianus. Lineage (NCBI taxonomy): Eukaryota > Metazoa > Chordata > Actinopteri > Perciformes > Serranidae > Hypoplectrus > Hypoplectrus providencianus. Next base: position 271,983 of record JAOWBC010000959.1, on the reverse strand, counting down.
TCATCACTTATCAGAGTTCTGCTTCCTGTTGCTTTTCAGAGTTAAAGTTAACAGGCATGTACTTACAGGGACTTTAGACGTCCGGAGGAACTCCAGCAGAGCCTCCAGTGACCCCAGTGTGGACGCCTGGACGTAGACGCCTTTCTCCTCCAGCTTGATGCAGCTCAGAGTCTGCTTGAGTTCCCGCACCAGTTCATCCTGAAAACCAGCAGCAGTAAGTCTGGGAGCTTCCCAATGGCACCACAGTCTGCTGTATCATTGAGTGTGTGTGTGTGTGTTTTTTTCACCCTAAGGACTGGGATCTCGTCGTCCTTGTGAGCCACCAGCAGGGGGAGCCCAGCCAGCGTCTTCTCCAGGTCCTTACCAAGAATCTTCACGCCCTGAGCCGTTGACACCTCTTTGTGCTTCTCGTACTGGCTCTACAAACGTCAATCAAATCAGTCAAGTTGCACAGCAGGCACTCATTCATACATGTTTTAGGAAGGAAGACTTGAACGCAAACTGTGGCCTCAGCCTATAATCCCAAGTGACAGCAGATGTCCACAAACATGTGTCTTTTGAAATGAGCAATAAAGTTACCTTGACGCGGAGCTCCTTCAGAGGGGGAGGCAGCAGCAGCCCTCTGATCTGTGTTACAATTGGTCCCTCCACCCCTGGAACGATAATGGTCTCTCCTTCCCTCAGACGCCCGTTAATCAGGATCACATCTATTGTGGTTCCCATTCCAGGCAGAGCTTTCACCTGAACACAGGTACACTCATCAGGTAAATCCACAACCACTGTGAAGGTCAGGCAGAACCAGAACATCTGACCGTCTTACCTCCATGACCTGAGCTCGCAGCTCGTCACAGTGTGCTAGTCGGCGGGCTAACATGGTCTGAGTGAGCTCGACCAAGAGGGCGATGAGGTTTCCCATCCCGTCGCCGCTGTGGGCCGAGGTGGGAACCAACGAAACGAAGGTCCGGGGGTCTTTATTCTCGTAGAACAAGGCTGCGTTCAATCCCTGAGGAACAACAAACACATCTTGTTTTATTTTTTTGGAAATATACCTACATATCATTTTTAGTCATTTTTATGGTTATGGTTATTAGCTCAGGCCTGTAACAAAAGGCTCATGTTAAAATTAATTTGAAAAAAATAAATGCATATTATTATCAAAGTGCTTTGAATTTTGATTCCCTTAAAGGAAAAGCTGCAATTTGTGGACCGGCTGATGATGTAATAATGAACACCTGCTGAGCAAACTCCACGATGACGGCCTTGGCCCTCTCATCGAACTCATCCTTGGTGTTCTTCTTCTGCTTCTTCAGCGTGGCCACAACGTCGGTATCTGGACTCTTTTTCCAGTCATACAGACGGTCGATCTGAGGGACAACAAGCGTCACGTTAAAAAAGACGAAGAAGGAGACGACAACACCTGAGGATGAAGAAAAGGCCGACCTTGTTGAGGGCGACGATGAACGGACACTTCTTCTCCTTCAGCAGGTTGATGGACTCGAGCGTTTGTGGTTCCAGGCCGTGCATGATGTCCACCACCAGGATGGCGATGTCGCAAAGCGAGCTGCCTCTGTTCCTCAGGTTACTGAACGGACACATGCAGAACCAGGTTCACTTTTCAATCATTTTAATTCACCCCTAATATATGGTAAAAGTAACAAAAGTGACACCTTCACAAACAAAATTAACCCTCTGAACATTAGTAGAAAGACTCTGTCAAAGTCTGAATTTTTGAATCCATAAACAGATAATCTGTCAACATATTTCTGTGAGAGAAATGAACCAAAAAAAAGATTAAAACTGTTTGTGTCATTTAAATGTGTACAAAAATAAAGTGCTCAAAAAAGATCCTGTTAAAACCATTTTATTCTAATATCTTAATTATATTGCAGAGCAGCAGCTCGTCAGTGTTCAGAGAGTTAATGCCTTTCGCTTGCAGAAGGGTTCTTTTACTCTGAGGTATTGTTGTGACCTGAAGGACTCGTGTCCCGGTGTGTCGATGATCAGCATGCCAGGGATCTTCAGGGTCTCTTTGTCAAACTGCACAAACAAGAACAAAAAAACATCATCACTTAAAACAATATGTTGTTGGAATTGTGAGAGTCCAGATCAACACCGAGCTAACATCAGTTACGTACGTTTTTCACCATCTTCGTCTGCTCCTCTATCGTCTCTTTGGGGACATTTGTGGCTCCGATCTGTTGAGTGATTCCTCCGGCCTCGCCATCCTGAACGTGTGTGTGTCGCAGCTGCACAAACATAAGAAGAAAGTCAAACGTTAATAACTATAAGTAATCCTAGAATACATGACAGCATCAGCAACACGTCATACAGTCAATAGTAACTTTTCGAGACTTCTTATTCTACTCCTGTAAACTTTTTGTCCCTCAGTGACTTGTAGCACCTTGTCGAGGATCTTGGTTTTTCCGGTGTCGACGTGTCCAAGCACACACACCACCGGCGCTCTCAGTGTGTCCACGTCAACATTCTTCATGTTCTCCGATCGCCGTTTCTATGGAAACACAGTGACACATGGTCAGTCAGAAACGTGGCAAGGACTGCCACTCCTCCCAACTCCTCAGCGCTCTTCTCACCTCGATCCTCCTCTTGGCCCGGTCGTACAGCCGCTCCTCCTTCGTCCTCCCGTCGTCGTCGTCACTCTCGCTGCTCTCGTCCTCGCTCTCTTTCACTGCCCTCCTTTTACCTTGACCTGTTGGTGCAGGCTTTGCGTCTTTCTCAGCCTCCTCCTCGCTTTCATCCTCATCATCATCATCTTCCTCCTCGTCCTCCTCCTCGTCATCCTCCTCATCTTCGTCCTCCTCATCGTCCTCACTGCCCGTTGGCTGAGGAGGTGCCTTGGTGTCCTCCTTTACCTCTATGTGAACTTTCTTTAACTCTGACACAGATTACAGGCACACAAGTTTTAATACAATAAAATGAAAATTAATAAAAAATGAAGTATTCATTTTAAAAAGTCACTGATTGGGCAAAACTGTTAATATTACCATTAAATGTATGAAAACTACCATTTAAAAATAAATCGGGGTATAAATGAACAGATCAGATGTAACCTCCATTGATTTATATAAAAGAAATATTTTTAAATTTGCCATTTTTTTATCCAATATCATTTAAGGGTATTAATGCATTTATATTTCTTTTTCATTTATTTCCTTTTTTCTCTTGGTTATTCTTCCTCACCTTTCTCCTCATCAGTGGCGATCGCCTCCCAGTCGTCTACTGCAGCTTCTGGCTTCACCTCTGCACACGGACAGAGACAAGGAAGGACAAGAAAAAGGACAAAAGATGGAAAGACACAAGAAGGGGCAGAAACAGAAGCAACAACAAAGAAAGAGGAAAAGAGATAAAAAATAGACAAGGACAAGAGACAAAAGGAGACAAGGTAGAAGAGACGGAAAGAGATAAAGACAAAAGAAAGAAGGACACATGAAAGAAAGATGGAGTGAGACGAGGACAGAGGTCAATAACAGATGCAGATGAAACAGAGGCGAAAAACGAAGAAAAAAGGAAGTTGTCATGATGATAAATCCTGACCAACAGAAACTTTCTGTCCCTCAAATGTCTCCAGACTCACCGGGCTCTGCCACAGGGGTCTCAGCCTCTGTCTCCATGGGAACGGGTTCTGGCGTCTCAGATGTTGGTGAGGTGACCTCTGACGTTTCTAGGGGGTGACACAGAGACGTTAATGTGTGAGTAAGTCCGAAGCCTGTCCTCAGTATGTCCTCAAAGACACACCGTACCTTCAGGAGTCTGAGTGTTGGGCTTCCTCTTCCTCTTGTCTCCATAAACCGGCTTCTTCTTTGGCATCGAGTCTTTGGATGGCACTTCTACTCCTGCACAGGAAGAGTACAGACAGTAATCAGCTGACTGCGTTTGGTCAATGTGAGGTTGACATTTTGTAAGGTACAGGAATAATTAATGGTGTGTCTATGATGTGAATATTTGGGATATTCGTCCCTTTAGCATTTTTCCTTTTAGCCTATTTAGACTTGATGCAATATTTGCTTGATTTGGATGATGCTGTCATTTTTTCAATATGCAACTGATGCAAGGCAAAAGGATTCCCTTAAATGTGAAACCAGGAAGACAAAAAAGAAATTAAATGATTCCAGTCCTCCACACTGTCCTTTACCTTTACCTTTGTGTTGTTTACTGAAGCTTAATAATGAATATGCACTTCAGGGTTCAGTTAAAGCCACAAGTTTAAGCTTTGAGATGGTTTTAATTTTAATGTCTCTATCTGCCATAGAAGCTGAGATAAAAAAAATATTTGGGAAACGTTGCCACTGACTGACGGACCTTGCGCCTGCAACATTTTCAGCGTAGCCTCGGCCCGAGCTCTCGCCTCCCTCTGTGCTTTGGTCAGGAGCTTCCCCTCCTTCTTCAGCCGCTCCTTCCTCTCCTTCTCCTTCTGCTTTTTCTTTTCCTTCCTCTCCAGCTCCAGACGCTCCTGCTCCTGCCTCTGCTTCTCCAACTCCTCCAGCCTCTTCAAACGTTCCTCCTCCTCTCTCTTGGCACGCTCCTCCTCCTACAAACAAACCAACAAACAGACAAACTGTTAAACACTGTAAATAAACTTGCTGTTGCTCTGTGACCGTGTTTTCCAGAATTCCTCACCTCCTTCATCTTGGCCAGAGCCTCCTGCATGGCCTTCACTGTGGCTTTGCTGGGTCCCTTCTTCTTCTCCTTCTCCTTCTCCTTCTCCTCCTTCTCCCCCTTCTTCTTCTTCTTGTCTTTCTTTTTCTTGTCACCCTCGACCTCCTCTGCAAAAAAAAAGCATGGAGAAGAAGAGAGAAGTTAAAATAGGAGGAACAACAGGTGTAAAGAGAATTTAAGATGAAAAGAAATTAGGACAAAAAGGGAGCAGAACAGCTGGAGGATGAAGCACAAAAAAGAAAGGTCAGACAAAAGAGGAAGGAGGACAGAAAACAGGAGGATAAAAGATGGAAAGAGAGGAAGAATATAGGTGAAATAAAGGGGGGAGGATGGAAATAAGGAGAGACAGAAAACTGGAGGAAGCAAAGCAACCAGGAACAGGATGTCAAAACAGAAAAGCAAATGAAAAAGGAGGAAAATCATTGAACATAAAGAGAGTACGAATACAGGTGGTAGAGAGGGAGAAGTTAGGAGGCAGGATGGAAAAAAGGACAAAAAACAGATAGAAAAATAAGGGAGAGTAAAGAGAAAGAGAAAGACATGGACAGAAGGAATCTAACCTTCTCCTGCTGGCTCCGCCCCTTCCTGTTCCTCCGCCGCCTCAGCTGATGGCGCTGCCTGAGGGGGCAAGGTCTCCGTCGTTTTCTTCTCCGGCTCCTTTTTGGGCTCCACGCTGCCCTCTTTCTCCTTTTCCTTCTCCTTCTGCTTCATCTTCTTCAGCCGCTCCTCCTCCTTCTTTTTCTTGTCCCGCTCCTTCTTCTCTGCCTTCTTCTGTGCAGCTGTCTTCATCTTGAAGCCTTCTTCCTCCTCGTCCTCCTCCTCGCTTTCTGCCTTTGCTGCTTTACCTTTGTTCTTCTTCTTCTTGTCTCTCCTGGAGGTGAACTCCTCATCATCATCATCGTCCTCCGACCCGTTCTCCACCTTCCCTCCTTTCTTCGCGTCATCATCCTCGTCTCTGTCATCCTCACCATCTGAGAGTGAGGGTTTCTTTCCTTTTTTGCCTCCTTTAGTCTTGAGTCGAGAGCGTGAGAGGCTGTCCTCGTCAGAGTCAGAGGGTGGAGCAGCAGGAGGCACCTGGAGAGAAGCAACGCCAATAAATGTATCTGAATCACAATAAATTTAAATGTAATATAAATGTAATATAATAACAATATAATGTGTGACCAAAAGCTCTTAAAATTACATTAAATAAAAATAATGGGGTTTTTTTTCCTCACCTTTTTCTCATCTTTCTGCTGCTCAGCTTCACCTTCATCGCCCTCCTCATCCTCAGGGCTTGCTCCACCTTTCTTTCCCTTCCTGGTCTTCTTCTTCTCTGGTTTGGGAGGCTCAATGATCTCCGCCTCCTCTGCAGCATCAGATTTCTGCAGAGAAAGACAAACTGATAATTAACTTTATTTATATTCAATCTGCTCAATTCTGGAAGTCTGACAAGAACTTCCGTTTTTCTGTTTTTTACTGTTTGAAACTATTAATTTTTAAGACTTCACATTCTGTAGATTATCTTTCGTCCGATATTTAAATGTAAATTACTGTTGTGTATTCGTGCAACCAGGTGCTTTTACCTTTGCTTTTCCTCCCTGAGTCTCCAGAGACAACTCCTCTAGCTCCTTCTGGATGTCATCCTCACTGCAGGAGGACAGACACAGGAGTTAGAAGACAAAGACGACGAAGAAGAGAGAACATGTAAGCTAGAAAAAGAAGAACAGGTGGTATCATACTCATAGTCGTCCTTCTTGGCTCCTTTCTTCTTCTTCTTCCCTTTCGGCTCCTTGGAGGCTCCGGCTCCTTCGATCTCTGCAGCCAGAGCATCGATGTCCACGCCGTCGTCTTTGGCACTGAAGAAGACCCATCGATGACATCATCATTCAATCAATCAATCAATCAGATCAGGAAGCAGGTTAGATATCCAGACCGCAAATTCAACATGTGACAGAAGCAGAACCCCACCCCACCCATATGTGTGTGTGTGTGTGTGTGTGTGTGTGTGTGAGAGAGAGAGAGTGAGAACAATGTGGACAAAAAGCTGCTGACTCTTCAGCCTTTTATTTCCCATCAACTCTCTCGCTAACACACACACACAGACTTTTTGAACAAAAATCAGCTGAAAAAAATACGAATAGTTCTAATCTATTTTCATATTTTATTATTCCTTGCAAGTACTTTTCAACCTTTTGTTTTGAATGTTATGTTCCAATTTATTTTATTGTTTATTTAGCTTTTTATTGCTTATAAAACTTTTAAAAAACAATAATATTGTAATATTAGTTTTAGCACTAGTAGGATTTCAACTAAATTCAGTAGAAGTAAACACGGCATTTTAAAAGTTTTCACAGCAGCATTATAGTAGAAGTAGTAGGACAAAAAGCAGCATTTAATCATAGGCCTAGCAGTATTTTTAGCAGTATTGTCACAAAAAGTAACAGAACAAAAAGAGGTATGTAATGGTCATTTAAATTGGAAAGAAGCAGTGTTTTAAAAAGCAGCAAATGTATGAGCAGAATAGCAGGAGTATTTAAACTGTTATGTTATGTCTGTATATATTCCTGTTCTGTTGGAGTAAATGGGGCAAAACCTAACATCCCTCCAGGATTGATAAAATATTTCTGATTCTGATTTGTATTTCTGCATAGTTCCTATGGCAGTATTTGCAGCATTTCTTGTGGGACTACCATAAAAAGCTGCATTAGTAGTTATCGCATTCGTAAACTGGCAGTAGTGGAAGCAGTAGCTAAAAAAGCATTAGTAGAAGAAGTAAATAATATTTATGAAGAAAACAATGGCACAAGTACCAGTACAGAACAGTCAGCCTTGCATTATTAATAGCATTAGTTCAAACAGTAGGAGTATAACTCATACTAGCAGACTAGATTAGATTAAGATAAAAGTGCTTTCGCAAAGTTAGGTTGTGAAAGCATCCAGATGTTCCATTTCTGGTCCCACAGAGGAGATCTATCCGTTATACATATGTGACCCTCCACAGACTGCCCCAAGTGTAGGAGTATGTGAACTTGAAACAGATCAGAGGTTGTAGTGTTAGTAGCAGGACGTGTATATGTAGTAGAAGTTGGAGGAGTTCTAGTTGTAGTTGCAGAAATAGCAGCAGTTTTAGTTTTGTAAGTAGTGATTGTAGAATAAGGAGTTGTGTTGGCAAGAAGAAGCGAGAACTGATTGTCGTAACAGCAGGTGTACGCATACTATCCTTTAACTTCATTAGCATACTTTTCCTTCAGCACGGTTTAGCTTTGTTGTGAAGTACTTTGACCGATTGGTGTGGCTATTTCACTGCAGTGAAAAACTGGGTACTTCAAAGTGTGTGTGAGTGTTACATCAGCCCTAGCAGTTAGCATATAGACGTTAGCTTCCACAGTGTGTACCCTAGCTCTGACAGGCTGTCAGAACTCGTTCCCAACATTTAAAACCCGGTTTGAAGCTCGCAGAGCCGCCACAGAGCGGCTCAGCACCCGGCTCCGTGAAAGCTAAGCTAAGCTAACTGGACTGTTTCTCAGCCTTATTAGAAACGCCTGAGCTGTAAACGAGCCCGTGCGGGCCCAGGTGAGCCGAAGTGAGCTCAGGTACTGGCTGGTGCTGTGGCGTGTAATTATTTTAATTTAAACACAACCTACACGCGTCCACTGACTCGTGGTTAGCATGTGCTAGCCGCTAAGCTAACAGCTAACCCGCTAACGGGCCCGTTCAAGGCGGCAGTAAAGTTCACACCCGTCCTGTGTCAGCGCAGACAGGTGAGGTGAGACACTCGGGCGGGGTTTTCTCTACCTGTCCTCCCCGGATTTCTTCTGTTTCTTCCCCATCCTGCCGCTGCGGTTCTCCGGTTCTCTCCGCTACACTGACACACGACGGCTCACATCCACTCAGAGATCGTCGAGTAACAGACAATGAGGATGAGGACCCACTCCGTCGCTTTTCCTTTCGCCTAAAAAATTATGCATTTATTAATTTTGACCTGGGACTGTAAAACAAAGATTTTAACCAAAGATATTTTTTTTTATTCTAGGTGTTTGTTAGGTTGATATTTCTAATGAATATTGTTTGAAATTGAATTTCGAATGAGACATCATTTCATTTTATTATTTGATTTATTAAAGCATAGATATGAAGTGTAAAAACATAAATAATGGGTGTTAAACTATCAAATCCATGATACAAATCAATTAAATTGATTTAATTTTTAGAATATAACATATCCTGAAATTACTCTCTAAAATGTGGTTATTGATTGTGAATTAAATAACAAATACGAAATATGTATTATTTCTAAATATTCATCTCTATTAAAAAAATCAATACAATGTAAGTAAATGTGGAAAAAAAGAAAACAATAGCTGTGACAACGCATCCTGTAGTATAATGAAGACGAAAATCAAATATATCTATGAGAATACAGTATAAGTGTGGAAGTAAAAGAAGGCCATACTCTACCCCTTTATACCATAGACTGTACACCAAGATGATCTAGTTCCTGGAGAATACACCAGAGTGATACCTCTCTCTTTGCCACTGATCTTCGGCTGAGCTCCAAACAGCACGCATGGCCCGAATCAAAGGTACTGCGCATGCGTCCTGCGACAGAACCGGTCTCGGATTCGTGTCGTTTTGAGTCGCAGTCATTTAAAATAATCAATTATTACATATTTTGACTAATAAAGAATTAATTTAAACTGTTTTTCACAGTCACTCTGTTTTTTTGTTGGATCAATTCTGAAATTTACATATTATTTCGCCACTATAAAGACAGTGGGGGGTTAAATTATATTACGGCAGTGCCAAAATAATAATAAAAAAAATAATAACGGACTTCAAATAAATAGGCAATAAATATACCAAAACCAATGGCTGCATATATACAAAAATAATTGTCAAATTTTTTTTTTATGTATTTAAGTGTAGTCTCCAATTATTTTTTTCAATATTGTGCTGCAGAGCTTCCCCACCAGGTGGCGACAAACCTCCTTATAAATGTAAAATCAAATCTCATCAACTGTTAAGTTATTTCAAAGAAATCTTTAATTTTTCTTCAGGATAATTGTAACTCTCATGCATTCACCCATTTACATTGATATTAAAATATGTAACGTTTTAAATGGCACCAGCAATGTAGTTTTTCCTTTTTTTGTACACATTAAAGTAAAAAAAAAAACACATAACTATATATATACTCATAACAATACTCATGACACACAACTTTAAACTGTCTCAAAAACTAAAATTAAGTAAATATTAAATACAGCGCATAGATAGAGCATAAATTCTGAACAAATACAAATGTACATAATATAAATATATTCGCATAAGGATTTAAATTAAATGTAATTCAAATTAAGAATATAGTGTTTTATGAAATACATTAATAAAAACAGTAAAAATATCTATTCATGGTCATTTTTACTTTTATTTATTTAATATTGACTTAAATAACACAAGAGTAATATAAATAACAAACATTATGTCTAATTCATGTAAACATCTGAATGTCCATGGTTTGTTGAAGCAGTCTGTTAAGAAGACATTCTTAAAATTTCACTGTGAAACTTCCCACTGATTTCTGACATTAACAAAGTTATTGTTGTTTTCCAAGTGTTATGAAATGAAGGTGCAATTAAATGTTTACTGTTGTTCAATTTAAGAGAAATCTACAGACACAAAAAAATAGACATCAAAATTACAGACATAAAATGTTTACAAAGAGGCAAAAAATATTACTGAGATAATCTGACCAAAAGGAGACAGAAAGTGACCTAGAAAATGTATATTCACATGAAATAACAACAACACAGAATGACTCCAGTGACCTAAAAGACACACAAAAAAAATATGTGGAAATTTTGTGCCTTTTTTAATGTATATATATATTGTGTGTCTTTTTGGTCTCATTGTTTTGTAAAAAAAAAAAAAAAAAAAAAGTATGTATGAAAAAGGCATAACATGTAACCATATTTTGCTTATGGAGGTGAAATCGTTTTGTTGTCAAAGACACACTAAATGTCACAAAAAAGACACAGAAAACGTCCAAAAAGAGATACAGTGAACAAAAGATAAAAAGATAAATAACTACATACCTGATGCTCTACAGCGAGCACAGAAATGCAGAGGCGTTTAGCTTCACCCCGTACCCAAACCCGGGGTAAACCGGTTCAGTGAAGGTGGTGCTGAAGGTGTGGAGGTGGGTGAGGGTCTCAGAGGACACACTGTAGAAGGACAGAGTGCCGGCAGGACAGTCCACATACACCCCGACCCTGTGAGAGATGGACGAGGACGAGGGTATGGGGATGGGTGTCCCGCTGTTGTTGTGGCAAGCATTGTAGCCTCCGTCAGTGCAGCACAGGCACCAGGACTGCTCGTTCCCTCCAAACTTGGAGGCGTCGCCGTCTCCGCTACGGCGGATCCCTTTGTAGCTCACAGCGATGTACAACTTCCCCTGCCACTCCACCTCCCAGTAGCAGCGCCCGCTCACGCCGCCCTCACACAGCACCTGAGGCCAGTAGTCGAAACGCTCCGGGTGGTCTGGGTATGACTGCTCCTTCCTCAGATCCGTCACCTTCCTGTTGTTCTCAGACAGCCGCAGGAACCTGTGAGCCGTATTCGGGTCTAAGCTGAGTTCACAGGAATCTGAGGGACAAAAACACAAAGGGACGTTTCGGTATGGCTGACTGAATTGTCCAATAAGGCATGTGAAGACAAGGTGATGACAAATAAAACAACAAAGTAACTAAATGACACAAAAAATACACAAACCACAAAGAGAGACAAAATGTAAGTGATAGAAATCAAAAACTTACACTTCCTCAAACCCGGTTTCAACCACTGGATTCCACTACGCTCCAATCTGAAACAAAGTTTAGGAAAATTAGCTACAACAATGAGTCAAATAAGCAAGTATTCAATCAACAGAAAATTAAAAGCCAACTAAATATTTTGGACTTGCACTTAATGTAGATAAAAAAGGAAAAACCTGTTAAATAATACAATAAAATTCGGGAAAATTACTTATTTTCCACAGTGGCAAATGCATAAAATCTGTAAAATAACATTCAGTTATTTACTGTGATTTGTAGCTGAGTATGTTTTGATACCAGACAAAGTTTTTATTTTAAGATTTTACAGTGTTATTGTAGATACAACAAGAAAACCCCTGTAAAATAATACAGTGCATTTATGGACAACAATGTTTTTTTAAGTCGTGTACTTCAGAGTTTTCAGCCTGGTTTGTGGATCGTCCCGTCCAGCCGAGAGCAGCTTTTCTCCCGAGGCTCCTGGATGGTTGTAGCTCAGGTCTAGCTCTCTCAGGTGGGACGGGTTGGAGCTCAGAGCTGAGGCCAGAGAAGAACATCCTTCCTCTGAGATCAGACACCCTGACAGCCTGCAAACACAAAAAATGTAAAGAAACACATTATCAGCATATTGTTTGACCAGAAGTCCGATTCAACACGTGACTGTGATTTAAGGTAAATGAACCAACACAAATGATGAGGAAATCACAACTGATCTGACCTGAGAGTTTTCAGAGTACAATGTGGACTTTCCAAGCCAGTGGACAACATCTTCACTCCTGAATCCTGCAGGTTGTTGTTACTCAGGTCCAGCTCTTTCAGACTGGAGGACTGGGAGCTAAGGACTGAGGACAGAGCTTCACAGCTTCTTTCTGACAGGTTACAGCCGCTCAGCCTGGACGGATCATGATGAACAGAAAAGAGAATTAATACTGTAAATATTCATTATATTATAATCCTGTATCACAAATACAGGACAAATATGCAAAATATAGTAGGAGGAGATCACAGTTATATAATTGAATAATCAACCCTGGTCTTATTGTTGTTTGAAAATAAAACCCTGGCTTTAACAGGGCTTCTTCTCCCTCCAGAAATTAAAAGGTCAAATTTTCTGAGAATGGCTGAATGTCAGAGTCCAGAATCCCATGCAAAAAACGTTTTTTTTCTTTTCTACCCACTCACAGAGCTTTGTTGGAGGCTTTGACCACTGGCAGCAGCCTCAGAAGGCCCTCCTCTGAAGCTGAGTATTTCTTCAGGTCAAACACATCCAAATCTACTTCTGATGACAGCAAAATGAAGACCAGAGCCGACCACTGAGCAGGAGACAGACTGCCCGTTGCAAGGCTCCCTGATCTCAGGTACTGTTGGATCTCCTCCACCAGAGAGCGATCATTCAGTTCATTCAGACAGTGAAACAGGTTGATGCTTCTTTCTGGAGGCAGATCTGCTTCAATCTTCCTCTTAATGTACTGCACTGTATCCTGATTGGTCTCTGAAGTACTTCCTGACAGTGTCAGCAGACCTCGTAGGAGACTCTGATTGGTCTGCAGTGAAAGACCCAGAAGGAAGCGGAGGAACAAGTCCAGGTGTCCATTTGGACTCTGTAAGGCCTTGTCCACGGCACTCTGGTAGAGTTGTGTCTCTGCAGATTCATGGGAGGTTGTTTGTTCTTCTGCCATCAGATTGACTCCTGAGTTGATGAACGTCAGATGGACATGAAGAGCAGCCAGGAACTCCTGTACACTCAGATGGACGAAGCAGAACACCCTGTCCTGGTACAGTCCTCGCTCCTCTCTGAAGACCTGTGTGAACACTCCTGAGTACATTGAAGCTGCTCTGACATCGATGCCACACTCTGCCAGGTCTGAATCATAGAAGATCAGGTTTCCTTTCTGCAGCTGTTTAAAAGCCAGTTTTCCCAGAGACTCGATCATCTTCCTGCTCTCTGGACTCCAGTGTGGACCTGTCTCAGTTCCTCCATCATACTTGACATTCTTCACTTTGGTTTGAACCACCAGGAAGTGGATGTACATCTCAGTCAGGGTCCTGGGCAGCTCTCCCTCACTGGTTTGCAACACATCCAGAACTGTCGCAGAGATCCAGCAGAAGACCGGGATGTGGCACATGATGTGGAGGCTGCGTGATTTCTTGATGTGGGAGATGATCCCGTCCGCTTGCTCCTCATCTCTGAATCTCTTCCTGAAGTACTCCTCCTTCTGGGGGTCAGTGAACCCTCTGACCTCCGTCACCAAGTCAACACAGTCAGGAGGGATCTGATTGGCTGCTGCAGGTCGGGTGGTTATCCAGAGGCGAGCAGAGGGAAGCAGCTTCCCCCTGATCAGGTTTGTCAGCAGCACATCCACTGAGGTGGACTCTGTGACGTCAGCCACGATCTCGTTGTTGTGGAAGTCCAGAGGAAGTCGACACTCATCCAGACCATCAAAGATGAACACAACGTTGAACTCCTCAAACATGCAGATTTCTGCTTCTTTGGTTTCAGGAAAGAAGTGATGAACAAGTTCCACCAGGCTTAACTTCCTCTCTTTCAGCACGTTCAGCTCTCTGAAGGTGAATGGAAATGTGAAGTGGATGACCTGGTTGGTTTTGCCTTCAGCCCAGTCCAGAGTGAACTTCTGTGTTAAGACTGTTTTCCCAATGCCAGCCACTCCCTTTGTCAGCACTGTTCTGATTGGTTCCCCTCTGACAGGTGAAGCTTTAAAGATGTCCTCATGTCTGATTGTAGTTTCTGGCCTGTCTGGTTTCCTGGAAGCCGTTTCAATCTGTCTGACCTCATGTTCATTATTCACCCCTGCAGTCCCTCCTTCAGTGATGAAGAGCTCCGTGTAGATCTGATTCAGAAGGGTTGGGCTTCCCGCTTTAGCGATCCCCTCAAACACACACTGGAACTTCTTCTGAAGGTTTGATTTGAGGTTCAGCTGGCACATCGAAGGAGATTCTGAAATAACAAGGAACATCATTCCAGGTTAGTAAGATATAAATAAGGGCGGTACCACACTATTTCCTACTTGATGTCATAAATCCAATAAGAAAATGCATATTCATATCAAATCCAAACATTAATGCACCACCACTTATGCCAATATACAAAGTCAAGAAACCCTCTTACTGCTCTGCAGACGGTCAGCCAGCTCCTCCTGCTTCATTCTCCTCAGGAAGTTCAGTGTGATCTTCAGAATCGCCTCCTTGCTGCTCCTCCTCTGCTCCTCATCCTCCTGCTTACTCGCTGAGCATTCTGGGTAATCCGAACTCAGAACTTTCTGGAAATTCTTCAGCTCATTCTTCACAAAAGTGACAATCTGCTCCTCCAGCAGCTGCAATAAAATATCAAAGGAATGACACAAATAAACTCGAAGTATTGAGCCAAACTTTATGTTGATCAGACAGACAATCCACTGATTTATACAGAGCAGCATGGAGGTGACTGTGAACAGAAAAGTTGTGAAAGAAGATGTATGCGAACACACCATAAAAACGGAGTCCAGGTGAGTTTGATGCTGCTGGGCAGACTGAGCACCAGGAAGCTCTGAGCTCTCCTGATCCACTCTGGAGGAATAATGAAAAATTAACTCACATCTAGCATTATGATTTTAGGTACTATGATTGTACTTTATATCTTTTAATAAATGTACTTTATAGACTTTTTTTTACATTATATTGTTCACACATCGCTCACTCTTAGACACTATAGACATTTTTATTATTATATAAGCACTTTATACTTCATATTAGGGTATACTTTTTGTTTTTATTTAAAAGTACAATTTAGTTCAAGTACATATTATTCATCTTTATTTAAATGTGGACGCTCCCCTTTTTTTTTTTTTTTTTAACATTATGATCATTTAATTAAACTGCTCACCTCAGTTCAATAGCCGGGAGTCCATCTTTAAACATCAGAGGTTCAGCCTTTGACTGGCTACTCTTGAAGGACACACAGCTGAGATCAGTTCCAGGTTCAGATTCTTGTCTCTGATGGATTCTGGGGAACCAAAATTAATGGACTCAAATCAGGATCAGGACTAAATCTATCCAGTTAAAATATGAATGGCATTATAAACAGCTCACCTCGGCTCATCGCTGAATAATCCATCGTTGAAATGAAGAGGTTCAGCCTTTGACTCGTCACTTTTAAATGACACACAGCTGGGTCCAGGGTCAGGGTCAGGGTCAGGGTCAGGGTCAGGTCCAGGTCCAGGTCCAGGTCCAGGAGAGTACGGTGTTTCATAG
>JAOWBC010000959.1:228245-240171 GCA_028566105.1 Hypoplectrus providencianus | reverse complement strand
AGAGAATTAAATAAAATACCAAGCAAATTCTTCAAAAAATATGTAAATTTACAGTTACCTGAAAATAAAAAAATATAGCCTATATTTTTTGTCAATTGCTCTTGGGGCCCCATAGTGACCGCGGGGCCCTAAGCGGTTGCTTAGTTTCGCTTATGCCTTGGGCCGGCTCTGCTGTCAATCAAACGTTGTCATAAGGTCTTTTTTTTTTTTTTTAAATTGATTTAATGTGAATTAATTCTGAGACTTAATCTGTTTGTCAGTTTTCTTTCATTATATCTTTATTCTATTAAATAAAATGTATTTAATATTCACTTTCATATGTGAAATGTACAAATATAATTTATGGATGCAGTGGTTTGTTTATTTTTATATTTCTAATTTATATTTTTTATTTCATCATTCTGTACTATTTTTTTTGTTTTGTTACCATAATCTGCTATATTCTGAAATTGTGCTGCTGCAACATTTGAATTTCCCCAACTGGGATCAATTAAGGAATATCTTAAGGTTTTATTTATAGATCTTAAAGTATTCATTTTGTTTGAATATATTTATGAATTTATTTTAAAGCGCTTTGTTTCTTTTTTTGAATGTAGTTCCATATTTATTTTACACAATTTTAGCCTTAATTTAAAAAAAAAAAAAAGTATTTTTAATGTATTTGTTTGGTTTAAATGTATTTGAATATTTGTTTTAACGCATTTATTGAACTTCCCTGAGGAATGAAACTGAATTGCGTCACCTCTACGTCATCAGATCGCGACACAATACACGTTGTAACAAATGTGAGAGTAGTGGGTTTTCATATTTAGAGGAGCAAATGTCGGTTTTTCACGACGAAGTAGAGATCGAAGACTTTGAATATGACGAGGACACGGAGACATATTACTTCCCCTGTCCCTGCGGAGACAAGTTCGCGATAACAAAAGTAAGTAGGTGAAGGCCAACGGCTAACAGCTAACAACAAACTCGTGTGTATGCATAGGTCTTTCGGTTGATAGCGATATAATATCTGTCATTGCTCGCTCCCTTTTTCGTGGTTGAGTTGAAATATAAATGGAGAAGTTGGTACCCATTAAGCCTTTTCACAGCCTTTCTGTTCAAGTAAGGCTCTCCTTTCCATTGTTTTACACGAAGAGGCTTTAATCCAGAGATGGTAAAGCTCCCTTCGATAACAAAGCTGGAGTTAACCCTCCTGTTATGTTGCTGGTCAAATTGGCCGATTTTAAAGTATTATAAGTATATTTTTCATATGAAACTTGCTACTGCTGGGCGCTTTAAGTGTATCAGCATATAAAATAAAAATTGTTATCAAAAATGCGAAAAAATATCAATCTCACACCATAAAAATAATAATAAAAAACTCTAAATGTAAAATAATTTACCTAACCCTTTCAACATATTTTTATTTTTATTTTTATGAAAAACAAGTGAATTATCCATTATTTATGAGAGGATGGGAGAACTCTACTGCACTATTATGATTGAAATGGTTAGTTAAAACTAATAGGCCTATATGAAGCTTTTTTTTCTTGGTATTTTTTTGTTTTCTCCCAAAGGTCAAATGGACCCAAAAATATTATTACTGTTATTATTACAGTTACATGATTATTATTACTGAGAAACGAACATCACAATAGGGTTAAATGTATATATGTGCAAATTTCATGAAAAGTACATTAAAAAACTAATTTTAAAAAAATGCTCTTTTAGAGCAGCTACAATAAGTTTAATGTCCAATTTCACTTTATTTTGTAAAAAGCATCATGGGTTTTTAGACAGGTAAGATCCGTGAATAACAAGGCATATATCTATATTCTGATAATATTTATTATATAAAGCTGAAAAAATGATTTAACTACCTATTTTAAGTTACTAAAACACAGTCAGTGAATACTGATCAGCAAAGAGTAAATGTATAAAATCTGATGTACGTTAACCTCCCACTGTAACAAGTCATTTTTCATCCTCAACTGCTGCCTCCTTGTTCGGCTTTAACCTGACAGGGAAAAAACAAATAATTAAGCCAAACATCAGATACAGCCAAAAAGCCTCTACAGTCAGATTCACCCCTTGATCATGCATTTAGGAAATGTTGCTTCAGTCTCTGACTCACTGGATAAAACGTTATTAAACAAAACTTTTTGAAACTTTCTTGGACTAGCTCCTTTTTTTTAAGATGAACTTTTAGGTTATTTAAATGATTGCATATATCTTAGGGATGCACCGAAATGCAAAATTCTTGGCCAAAACCGAAACTGAAGAAATGAACGCCGAAAACCGAAACACTGAAATAAATTATTATTCCAATTGTTAGTACAATTATTACGAAGTGCATTGATGGCTACAACTGTTTACTGACCTCACTAAAATCGAGGCATTGCAATTACACAAATTAATATTAATGCTTGAAAGAATAAATCAATTACAAAATGATAAATATTTATAAGCACTAACATTAAAACATTACACAATATAAAACAAAATTCAAAATAAAATGTTTAACTTGTCCCCACTCAGGTGTACATTAAATAATAATATAGGTCAATAACTGACTGGCCTGCTGAAAGATTGTAAAATGTAATAAGTTTTCTCATAAAAACACATGCTTAAATCCAGACATGCGCATGCTAGGTGTGGTTTTTGTTTGTCATCACAACATCTTGTTTTGGCCGTGTTGTTTCGGTGATAAAAGTCTTTCAGCCAAAAACCGAAAATGCACTTTTGGGCCATTTTTCGCCATAAATTTTCGATGGTTGAATTTGGTGCATTCCTATTATGCCTTAGATTATGCCTATTATGCCCTTAGATAAATATGGAGGCACTGCCTTTTTTAAACTCGTCGCCATGGTGAATCATAGTATCGCAGCTCCATTAATTTATTAATTAATCAATTCATAATGATGTTGTCGTAAGGGAAAGCAATTCCTTTCGTAAATAGCAAATATTATATGCATTTCAGCCATTTAGTCTGTCTTATGAACTCTGATTTACCAAGGACAAGACAGACACCAAACTCCATTTTAGAATAATATTAAATAAGATTGTTTTCTTCCAGGTGTCTATTTTTACAGTGATAAAAATGTTTTTCGCTTATCAGTGAGATGTGCTGGTGAAAGTGGCACATGGTCAATTCCTTTAACATCAGTAAAGCCATTTTTGCTAATTCATACTGGATGTCTGTTCCATAAAGATAAGGACATTTAATTTGTATTCTTTTCAGTGGAGTTTGGTAAGATGATACAGCCATTTCTTTTCTTGCTGCTGTTTGTCTACTCTTTGTTTTTATTTATTTTTTTTATATAAGTTATATTTTTGCAGGAGTGTCAGTGAAGTTTTAACTCTTTAAATGCACCTATAGCTTTGGTTCAGAGTTTTCAGTTTCTCTCAACAAATCATGAAAAGAATACGGTGGCCGGGAAGTGTCAGGCGATTTGCAAACTCAAAACACTTTGCGAAAGAGAAAAGCAAGAATGCCAGTAGCCGCCACACAAATGCAAAAGAGCCAAAACACGAACACAAAAGATTGACAACGGAAGTAAACTTACAACAGAAGCAGAAAAAGCTTTGTGGTGTCAGGCTAACTGTTAGCCGCTAACGTTAACCTAAGTTAACCAGTAGTACATATGTGAGCTGTACCATTAGCTTTAAGCAAAAGTAGATAACGCCACTGTGTCCCAAATCTGCCGGCTAATGGCTAATATTCTCTCAAAATATCACATTAACTAGTAATATTAATGAGCGTGTAAAACTATAGTGCAACTTCTTATCCATCGGACAGGCTAATGTTGGTGGCTAAGGGCTAATTTAACGTGATATTGTGATGGAATGTTAGCAATTAGCCGGACGATTTGACGTTATCTCGTTTTGCTGAAAGCTAACTGGCTAACGTTAGCGGCTAACAGTCAGCCTGACACCATAAAGCTATCTTTTCTGAATGGCTGCTTCTTCAAAGCCTCAGACAAACAGCAGATTGCGTTCCGTTCCGTTGTCAATCGTTTGCATTCGTCTTGCGGCTAAATTGGCAATCGTGCTTTTTGCTGTTGTAAAGCGTGTTGAGTTTTAAAATTGCCTGACACTTCCCGGCCACCATTAAAGAAGCCCTGTTGTTCATTCATATTATTAATAGAGGTGTGGTTTGTTTTTTTAAGGAGGATCTGGAGAATGGAGAGGAGGTGGCAACGTGTCCGAGCTGCTCGCTTATCGTAAAAGTAATCTACGATCAGGTAAGTAACTCAGTTAGAGGACTCAACATCCAAATAGAGTCCTAACGCTGACAGGAAGTGTTCACTGCAGAAATAAAAGTTTGATGTGTTTTTTTGTTTATTTGTTTGTTTCAGGAGTTGTTCATGTCAGGTGAAATCATTGAAGCTCCTTCAGAAACCAAACTGGAGTTGGCGCAGTCCTGACACCCCTCTTCATTTTCATCGTCTTCATCATGGCTGACAAATAAATTGCTATTTATTACAAATAATAAAATAAATTCAGACAGGAATACATTAATGAAACATGACAAATTTCACATTTCTGCTTTCACTATGGAATTTTCTTAAAATTTTTCAACCGTTGTTTGTTCGTCATATCTGTAAATATGCCCCTTATCAGAATATATAGTTCTTTTTCTATTTAAATATGTGCTTATTATTACAGAATAAAAGCATCAAACACACATTTTTCTGTTGGTTGACAAATTTGTTTTATTTTAAGGTGAACTATGTTTCCTCTAATGGTATTTATATTCTATTTGGTTTAATTTGAATGAGTGAAAAGCAAAGTAGACGGCACTTGCCATCACAGACTGCAACAGCCCAGGGAAACTGTGATCGTAATGTTGTAAGATCCAGGAGGGCAGAGCCTCGGTGGGTCTGACGACTTAAAGTGCTCTTCTTCTTCAGTTAATTATTGTAATACTATTATATTCTTCTATTTTGTTCAAATTTAATCAAATAAACTGAATCAACAATAAAGTTAAATGTTTTGGCCAACATGAATTACCTTTTTGTAAAAAATAAAATGAAAATCTACTAAGATAGAGCTTTTATTCTGCAAACATGTTTAATATCAAACCTAATTTACCTTTATTTGGTTGATTATACCAATATTAGCTGGACCACATTAATAAATAAGTTAAGTTTTTTTCTGTAGCATTGTTTTGAAGAATTCCAGAGGTTTACTTTTACTATAATTCTAATTATTTTTCTGCATGTTTGTAGAATGCTGGAAATATTCAGAATAACATATATTACTGTTGTTAATGTTAATATTAACATTATCATCATCAATGTTAATCCACAATTTATTTTTAGGCATGTGTATTCTTTTTTTTTTTCATTGTTATTAAAGCTGCTTTTCAGAGAAGAATTATTAAACAGAATTGAAGTCATTGACTGATGTCATCGCCCTGACGGCTGCTGATTGGCCCACAGACAGCAGGTGGAAGGCAGGTGATAAATGAAACCTTCATTCATAATTCAGAAGCTTCAGATTATTTCTTTAACCGCAGAAGGCTGAAGGTGAGTGTCTGGCTCTATTTACTGCTTCTTTTTACTGTTTCTATATGTAAATATAACTATATATAACTTTTTTTAAAACATGAATTAAATGTTTAATTTGTTTCTCCCTTTAACCTTCTGTCTTTGTTTACATGTAGTTTATTGCCTCACATGTCATTTTTTTAACTCAAGATAGAACTAAACTACTTTGAACTTTAAAAAAAAAAAAAAAAAAAATTAACTTTTTGATGTGATATTACATTATAACCCTCACTGGAAACTTTGGGACTTCTGTATCAACAGACACTATTA
Source organism: Hypoplectrus providencianus (assembly GCA_028566105.1). NCBI lineage: Eukaryota > Metazoa > Chordata > Actinopteri > Perciformes > Serranidae > Hypoplectrus > Hypoplectrus providencianus. Next base: position 234,367 of record JAOWBC010000959.1, on the reverse strand, counting down.
ATATAGGGATATTGTTGATTTAACAATGTTTACTTACATTATATTTGACAAAAATACTGTATTAAGCTTCATGCTGCAGATTTAAAAATCAGACCTGCTGGTTTTATTTTATCATTATATCTTCAATATTTTAGTGACCAACAGAAAATCAGGGAAACAAATACTCTGCAGCATTCAACTCTGTTCTTTATTCTGGAGTAGAGCAGTCTCTCTTGGTCGACACCCATGGAGGCCACCTTAATCTAATATCTGCTTGAGTGTCTTTCTTATGGTGGCTGGCAAGTGTCAGAAGATTTGCAATCTCAAAACGCTTTGCAAAAGCAAAAAACAAGGATGCCAATAGCCGCAGCATAAACGCAAATGACCCACAACACAAACGCAAAACAGCTGCAGCACGAACGCAAAAGATCAACAATGGCAGTAAACTTAAACAGCAGCAGAGCACACCCCTCACCCCCCGCTACTCTGCTGTCTGTCTTTGGCTTTTAAGAAGCAGCCATTCAAAAAAGATAGCTTTATGGTGGCAGGCTAACTATTAGCCACTAATGTTAGCCGGCTGTACACATATAAGCTGTACCATTAGCTTTCAGCAAAAGTAGATAACGTCAATCTGTCCCAAATTGGCCAGCTAATGGCTAACATTCTATCAAAATATCACATTTAATAGTAATATTAATGAGTACATTATGGTTTTAGTTAATTTAGTAGTGTAAAACTACAGTCAACTTTTCAACGTTGGATAGACTAATGCTAGTGGCTAATGGTTAGCCTAATGTCATAAAGCTATCTTTACTGAATTAACTTTACTGAATGAAATTCAGAGAAGCCTAAGACATAAATTGACTAGCTAATGTTAACGGCTAACGGTTAGCCTGACACTATAAAGCTATCATTTCTGAATGGCTGCTTCTTAAAAGCCTCAGACAGACAGCAGAGTAGCGGGCGGTGAGGGGTGTGATTCTCCTCTGCTTCTGTTGTAAGTTTACTTCTGTTGTTGATCTTTTGTGTTTGTGTTGTGGCTCTTTTGCGTTTGTACTGTGGCTATTGGCATTTTTGTTCTTTGCTTTTGTAAAGCGTTTTGAGTATGCAAATCGCCTGACACTTCCCGGTCACCGTGCTTCCTTGATATATTTGAGAAAAGCCTTTGTAGTAATTAACTCTTTTGCCTTCTGACACCAACCTGACACCCAAGTTTTCACAGTGATAATTAGCTTCTGAATGTTATTTATATGGCAGAATACTGGTCTTGAATATTCAAAGAACATTTACAGTGTTATTGAAGACATTTCTAAGGAATACATATTATTTGTTGTAACATTTCAAGGTTAGTTTTCATGATAAATGAATTTGAATGTAGTGGTTTTTTGTGTTGTGTTTGGTTGTGTTTTAATTCCAAATTAGATTGTGTGTGGCTGTTCATCCTTTTGTTGGTTCTTTACCTTTTGCTTGTTTGTGTCTTTCAAAGTACTTCATTTACACTGTTGAAAAGGTGATTGAGCTTTTATTACTATTATTTATTGTTGTTTGTTGATATTTTTGTTTATCAGGACTGAAACTCATCATGGATCTTGACAGCATAGGTAAAGTGGGCTTAAATGTGACTCTGGGGATAAAGTGAGAAGTAATTATCCGCTGAAAAAGATGCTGCTGCTGCTGCTGTGGTTTGGGCTTGTATTACTTGCTGTTTGTTTACAGAAAGTTTAATTGCTGTTTATTTGTTGTCTCCTACAGAAGGACTAAATGAAATCCGTCTGTCTGTCTACAGAGTCGCCATGAAGCTTATGTGTCTGCAGAAACTCTGTCACAGTCAGTTTTTTTTATTACTATAATACTGTATTTTGATTATTAATGTATGTTTAAATTATATGCTATGTATTATTAAGTTGTTATTAACATGCTTTTTCCTGCATTTTGCTGTATTTATTATTTTACCGTATGTATTATATACTATTTATTATATTTTACTATGTTGATGTAACAGTCATATTTATTGAACTATATTGATTCTATGTCATATTTTATGTAATATCATTAGACTATTTATCATCACGATTATTATAATGCTAAATATATTGCTATCTCACTGTATTATAATTAAATGTATTTTACTATACCATATTATTTGTATTTTACTGTAACACTATCAATGGATACACCTTTATACATTAGTATTATTATTATTAAAACATATACTGTGTTTTGAATATTATGATACCCTAGTTTTTATATTTAATGTACTTATTCAATATTATGTATTAAACTATTTTTATTTTTTATTTTTATTAACCTTATTCATGACTATAACATTGTATTTATAATTATAGAATATTTAGTATACAGCACTTGTTATTAATTTCTATTAAATTTATTTCCCTATGTTTTATTTTGATTCTACTGTATATTATATTTATTAATTTCAATGTATGTTTACACATGTATTAATGTTTGTTTGTGCTGATATTTGCCTGTATTTCCAGTGGACATGGTATCCGTTTGCCACATTACAGCAGCCCTCAACACACACCAGGAAGTGGAGCTAAACAGACAGGAAGTGATCCAATATATGAACAGGATGTTCCACAGCGTGTCACAGGAAGTGCCAGGTCATGTGACTACGGAGGCTAAAGAAGAAACCTGTAGTCTGATGTTCAGGCTTATTGACCGGTTTGTACATCATATATTGCAGGTTCTATTTTTTTTTTTTTTTTTTTTTTGACAAGTTGTTACATATTTTTGTACATGTTATTATAGTTTTATTATATTTTTTTTGTCTGATCAAGATTAACTGTATGTTATATGGTTTATTCTATTTTTTTTTCTTATATATTGTCATATATTTTTGTTATATATCTATGTATATTATGTATAATGTGTAAATGTCTGTTTTTCAGGAGTAAATCTGGTTTTATTTCATCTGCTTCTCTTCAAACTTCTCTGATCGCTCTGTCAGCTGAAAGTCTGTTGCTCAAATACACAGGTGTGACTTCCTGTTGGTTTCCTTAACAATAAAAGTCTGACTTCCAGTGCATCTCTTCTCTCAGAATAAATGTTTGACTTCCTGTCTGTCTGCTTCCTTCACATTAAAAGTCTGAATTCCTGTGCAGCTCTGGTGCAGGTTGCAGAGGACAGTTCAGGATCAGTCAGCAGGTCTGGACTCAGGTCTTTGCTCCAGGACCTTAGCCAGGTAAGAACTCCAAAAACTACATTTCCCAGCATGGCCCTCTCCTCCAGCTCTCTAACGCATTTGTGTGTCTAGGTTCCTGCAGCAGTGCAGGAAGATGGCGTGTTCAGTGACGTTGAAGCGGCAGTGAGGTCATGTTTCCACGGGGTAAGCGCAAAAACCGCTGCCTGTGATTGGTGGTTTTCATGGAAACAAACTGACCTGGGCATGCTTACAGGTGTTGACCGCGACAGCAAGCAAAGAGCATGTCTTGTCATGGCTGAAGAGCGAGCCACAACTGTTGCAATGGTTACCCACTATGTATCGCCTGTCAGTCGGTCAAAATGTCCGTCACGCTGTCCGCTGCCACACCTGCAAGACCCGCCCCATCACCGGACTCAGGTGAGGCAACACCAGCAAATATGAACACTCCTTGAGGTGTACCGGAGCACGATGATGTCTCGTACATGTGTGTGTTCAGGTATCGCTGTATGAAGTGTGTGAACATCCACCTGTGCCAGAACTGCTTCCTGACCGAGAGACAATCAAGGAAGCACACAACCCAACATCCAGTACTTGAGTTCTGCACACAGGTAATTACACAAAATCAATACACACAGACACACAAGCAGGAGTTTGAAGGTCATCCAGTAAAGATCCTTAGGCAAGACCAATCAACATGCTATACCAACCAACCTTAGCATGAGTGATCATAATATGGATAAATTCATACCAGTTCAGACGTTGCCTGGGTCAAAAGGACCAGGTCACTTGATGGGCAATCAGGGTTAAATTGATGGTCAAGGGCGGGAAATATGGAGCTGCCAGAAACAAGGTATTCCAGAGTAAAGTGAGATTACAAGAGAATGTGGGACCATGGATGAAACCAACAATCAATGCTAACAAAGAAACAACTATTAGCTAAGTCCTTCAACATCCATAACCAAAAACTGCTTTCCCAACAAGAAATTGAAGAGATACTATGACAATGCTATGGCAAGGGGGAGCCAGGATGACCGGCCACTGGGTTGATAGTAGTTAATGTCATCGTCCCCCTAAAATCCGAGATTGGGTACCAAGGCCCAATATGAAACAAAAGCCTCAATACAAGAACTGCTGATCAGAGAAGAAAACCGTAATCCCTGATTGAAACCTGGAGCCCTCAATATACACTGAAGCTGAGTTGCCAAGTACCCCCAGAAGATCTGCTATAGCAGTGGTCCCCAATCACAGGTCCGTGGAGCGGTACCGGTGTGTGGGTCATTTAGTACCAGGCAGCACAGGAACAAAAAAATAACATTGTTTTGGTTTAATTCAGAGTCTAAAAGATTTTTTATTTTGAAAAGTGACCAGATTCTCTCCCGTCTCTCATGCATCACTGGACATGTCACATGATAGTTAGCCTATCGCTCAATTAAGCCCAAAAACTTGCTAAAAATGATTAAATAAATATATTTTCAGAGCTTTTTTGTGGTGACAGCACTTAAAACAAAATTGCAGAATTAACTTGACCGTTTGCTAAGAAACAAGCGCAGGGCTCCCACTGATACTGCGTTAAGGTCGATGTTTTTTTTCAATGCACTTAACATTTGATTTTTTTACTCTATGTAATATAAGACATTTATTTTCATGCTGGCAGTATAATTTCTTTGTTGTGTTTATCCGCCACACCTTTAAGACTGGTCTGTGAAAATATGTCTTACTTGAACTGGTCCATGGCGCAAAAAAGGTTGGGGAGCGCTGTGCTAGAGGACTGGAATGAACCGTGCATGAACATCACCTTGTTCAAAAAACAAAACTAACACAGTGCATGAACTCACTACAAAGTCGGGTGTGTCTTGACCTCCACGGTGGAGGCTCCGCCAAACCCCTGAGAACAACTCACTGAACCCCTAGGGTTCGATAGAACCCAGGTTAAGAACCACTGCCCTAAATTTCATCACCAAGACCCAGAATGTCGTAGGGATACAAAATTTGGTACATACATGTATCATAGGAAGACACACAAAAAAGTTCTTAAAAGCTCTGCAGACCATCACTCTGTGTGGGCGTGGCATGGCGCCAAAAATATGGTGTTTCGCCTAAAAACACAAGATTGTTCTAACTTCATCATACTTTGGAAGATCGGGTCCAACCTTCTCATGCTTCATAAGAGTCTGGCCCTGAACAGGTCTATATCACAATATTTCATAAATCCCTGCCCCTTATTGTAAACCACACCCTCACTCATAACTAAAGGCCCGTTTTTTGTACATACATGTATGAGGTGTCATTACACCCAGCGCAGAGTCATGTTTAATTGATGACTGATTACCTTGCCCCTTATGATTAGCCATGCCCCCTTTTCATAACTGATGAACCGTTTGTTGTACAGACATGTATGGAGTTTCATTACACTCGGCAGAGAGTCCATGTTAAAGGGATTGGTTGGTTACCACGCCCCTTACGCTAAGCCACGCGCCATTTTGTAATAAAGATTCTTTTGTCATAGAATCTCGAGTGAGGTACCATTGAAATCAGCAGAGACTTCCTGATGTTTTCTCCGCACCATTTACTGAAGCCACACCCCCTCCATGTCCATGACTGATGACCCGTTTGGTGCAGGTTTTCTTGGAGGAGGCCGACGGTCACGATACCTGGTTTGGACCAGCTCCCCCAAGGTCCACGTGCAGGCAAGGGCCTATTGAATGCTGCTAGCAGCTATCATTTTCTTTGGTTCCTCAAGAGGTGACTTAGGGTAGATCAAGTCATATCGTTTTAATAATTATTTATTAATAGTATAGATCCATCTAAAACCCTACAACTACAATATTATGATGCCTGGTCATGACGCCTATTACATTATTATTTGTGCCCCTTTGCAAAGTATAGCGCAAATACCACAAACCCAATAGCAGTAAAACCAGAGGAGCCAATGAACAATTTCTGGTCAACAAAGCAATCCGCAATTACTGTAAAAAAA
>JAOWBC010000959.1:175880-228145 GCA_028566105.1 Hypoplectrus providencianus | reverse complement strand
AAAAAGATTATTTTGGTCCATCAGCCAACCTTCATGTTTTATTGTAAGTTCTTATATGTTACAGCCCACCTGGAAGGAGTCTTTGACCATGTTCATGCACAGCGCTCGTAATGCCCGATGGCAGCAGCGATACACTCAGAGAGAGGCTGATAGGAGGCCGGTGCTGGTGCGTGTGGAGCACAGGTCAGTCTGGTGTGAGTTTAGTTATCAACACTTGTTAAAGACATTATTTTTGTGATGGTAGTTTTTGCTTCGCAGTGCTCTGCCCCCCTCTGATACCCCGACACGATTGTCTGCCTCCGCTGTCAGCCCTGAGGCAGCCAGTCCCTCCTCTGAGAGAGAAATTTCCCAAACTACATCAGTGCTAACCCCTTCCTGCTCGTTTGCATCCAAAGCACTACAAGTGGACACGGACACAGAAACTCAGCAGGTGACCTCTGGATGAATAATAACAATGGTGACCTGTGAAGTTGTTGTTGATGTTGTTAATTTGTTGTTGTTGATCAGCTTAAGGCATCCGATCTCCTCACTGAAGTCAGAAACCTGCAGAGAGACAAATGGTGAGAAACCAGAATGAAACCATCGCAAACTGGTCTGGAATTCAGTTCATCTTTTTCTTCTTTCTCTTCAGGCTGATGGAGAGGCAGCTGCAGGCTTGGAGAGTCACCGTCCAATCAGAGCAGGGCATCCTGGAGGACAGGTGCTCTGTAATGGAAGTTACCGTGAAAACTCTGAGAGAACACAACCTCTGTCTACAGCGCACCCTCACACAGGTAAAAACACATGCCCCATAAAAGGACACCAGGGCAACCTGCTGGAGCCAGACCTGGGAGGGGAGAAGGCCAGCGACTGGTGATTTGGTGCACTGTTAGCTAAGTGGCAGGCAAATGCAGGTTCCTTAATGTGCTGACCCTGGATTTGAGTAAATGATCTACTACAGGGGTGTCCAAACCTTTTTTCCTGATGGCCACAAACAGAAAAAGTACACAAAAGATTGGGCAACTCACTTGATTCTAAAATTGGTGTAATAGACCAAATGCAGATAAATTTTGTTTGATAACTGAACTTGAAGTTTGAAGATCAATCCAACATCACAGCCCTCCATTTGTAGATTTTCATTTTATTTCTAACTAAAAGGTTATTCCATTGACAAAAACATTGAACTTTACTGTTCATCCAGCTAATTTGATCAATTTTGAACAAAATAGAAGAATAATATAGTATTAACACAACACACTGCAGAAGAAGAGAACTTTCAGAAGTCAGACCCACCAATGCTCTACCGTCCTGGATCGTACAACATTACAGATACAGATCCATTTCAGAGACATAATTAGATTTCTAACTTTAACCAGTATGGGTTAGGGTTGGAAATCAAATTGCTCATGATGCTGCGTTCATCGGTGTGTGGGTGTGTTTCCAATGGCGGCGCTATGTAGGGTAGCCTCGGCCACCAGATTCACAAAGTCACAAAGACTAGAAAAGCGCTATATAAGTGCAGCCCATTTACCATTTACCCCTTCTAAGTGTCCCCTTGAAGTAGGGAAAGTACCTGTGGAGGGGTGGTTCCATTCTGCAAAAGAGGGGAGAGAAGGTTGTGCTACAATAACTGGGAGTTAATTCCAGGGTGCTAGAAGGAAGGTTCCAACCGATTGACAAACCTCAAATTCCAGAGGAACGTTGCAGAGTCTGTCTGGACAGAACAATTGACCAGCTCTTTACTCCGAAATAGTCCGAACATGAGCCTTAAAGACATCCTTCTGATAAGGATGGTCCTGAACCCTTCCTGTTAAAGGCCCTGATATCCACCCCAGTGGCGTAACTATAGTTTTTGCAGGGAGTGTAGCGGCACCTGGGCCCGCCACGATGAGGGGCCCGCACGACTGGCCCGCACAACTGGCTAATGATGTGTCGTTTGTGAATGAGAACTCCTGTTGCGACACGCACAAGGACAGACAAGGATCCGAACAAGATGAAAGGGGTGCAGACACTCCAAAAACAGGAAGTGTAGAGGTACAGGTATATTTGCAAACAGTTGTTAGAAGTCATTGAATGGAATATTATTCTATTATCTATTATTCTATTATTATTCTATTTTTTTCTTATATCTTTATCTATATATCTATATTATCAGTTTGATCTATGTAAACTACCACCTTTATTGATGTTTTCATTAAGGAATTCTATTAACCCTTAATCGGTATTGTACAGGTATAAATTGATAACACTGCACCCCTCAAGAATGATACAGCCCACTGAAACAATACAGTGCAACAGAGACATTTGTAATAATTTGCTGCGCTAAACTTAGGTGAATAGATGAAAATACTAGAGATGGACCAAAAATTCGTCCACTGATAATCGAAAGATTTTTATCACCGCAAAAAACTCGGCCGAAACAAGATGCCAACCTAAACCAAAACCACGCCCAGCATGCGCATGTCTGTATTTAAGCATGTGTTTTTATTCTATTTTCATTATTCAAATGCAAATTAGAAAACAAAAAAACAGGGCATTTTTTGTATTTCCATTTCCGACACAAGCATCGGACAAACATTTAAATGAATTAAACCCCTTTAAAAGAAAACCATTGCATTTTCTAACCCAAAAGTTAGATTATCGGGAAATGCTGTATTTCCATTTTCAATTTTTAGGCTTTTTTCAGTCTGTGGCCTGGAAATAAAATGGTCCGTTGCAGGATGCCCATGACGCAGTGCGTCCGTATACCTGGATAAACTTTGGCGTGGTGTTGGTGCAGTAACAATTCATTTGCAGTATGGGTTAATAGTGATCCAGGGACACCATCTGTCCAGGCTTCAAACTTGTTACCAACCAAACCTGCTGCTGTTTGGCTAAAAACGCTAAAACTTGCTAAACGTGGAAAAAATGCTAAAACACTGCTACCCGGTATTCTGCTTTGGGTTCACCCTTTAAAAATACCTGGAAGAATCCCAGCATTTTTTTTTCATTTTAACATAGATTGAATTCTTCGTGTTTATCTGTGGGAACATAAATTGAAAAACAACACAAAATCCAATTAATGACTGTATTTGAATGGAAAATGGCCCTTTTTTTGTTTTCTGATATGCCTTTCAAAATTGAAAATAGAATGAACGGAAGGCACATGGACCCCCATCAATGAAGTTCTACTAATAATTGGCATAATAATTTATTTTGGTGTTTCGGTTCTCGGCCTTGGTTTCTTCACTTTCAGTTTTCGTTTTTGGTCAAGAATTTTCATTTCGGTGCATCCCTAAAAAATACACAGGTAAACACAGACACAAATACCGTCATGTTAAAGGATGTTCCCCTTTCCTTCCGCAGGCTCTTGATAAAATGGAGGCTCAAAAACCCGACAACGATCCACCACCAAATGTTTACACAGAGAACAAGGAGGACTTGAGGGATTTGGAGAACACAGAGGACATCGAGAACTCGGACAACACTGGGAGAAACATGACACCAACCTCTGACAGGGAGAGTAACACAGAAGAGGACGACACTTGGCTCACAACAGACGATGAGTGGAGCAAACAAGAACTACGACCTCCATCTCCCTCAGTGCACCAGGACACATCTTGGTCACATGTTGTCCAATGTGACGAGGAGGAGGGGAAGCCTGCAGGCGGCTGGTTTTACGATCATCAAATTAAAGAACACGGTGGAGCGGTGGAGATAGGGCAAAAGAAAGATGACACCTTTGTGTCTGAAGAGGACTTTAGTCCAGAGCAGCTGCTGCAGGAGACAGTGGAGAGACTGAAGACTGCAATGAAGGCAGACAGGTGGAAGGAGAGACAGATATGTAAGTGACAAATATCAATATGTTTATACATCTGATATTAGGGTTGTCTTAACAGTATGTAACCAGTAAATAAATGGGGAACATCTAATTCAATGATGCTGAACTGAATATTCTGATTTATTTTCAAATTAAAATCTTGACTTTGTGATGTTTTTAACTGTCTGTCTCTAGGTGAGAGAAAGAGTTTGGAGCTTCTCCAGGCTGCAGACCGGATAGGAGACTCAATACACCGTCTGGTGGACGCCGTGAAAACAAACACATACTGAGAACTTGTAGTCAGATTATAAAAAACAGTTTATTCAACATTAATGTATATATAAATAAACATGAGTGTAAAGGTATAAAAGATCAAACAACAGCACCCCCAGAAAAGGTAACAGGTCTCACCTGACCAGCTGCCAACATTATAATAAAATATTTTAAACAAATTCTGGTTTTATTTTCTACCCGTGTGCGCAGGGTATTGTTAAAATAAAGTTATTTAAATTCTTATAAATAAACTGTTCTATTTTCAAGTTAGTTTTAACAATTTAAGGAAATAAAAAAAGGATGATTCTGTGATATTTATTATCTTAAACGGATTACATTTTAATTTTGTTTTTTGTTTAACATAAAGTGACACGTTGATCAGATGATTTCTTTTGAATATTGACATCAATGAACATTATAAATTAGTCCCACAGCCTTGTTTAAAAGCTGACAATCTTTTATTTTGTCAGTTTATAAATGAGGCTGTTGCCTGGACAGATATCATGTCCTGCTACCTTCGCCCGCTCTCACAGCCCCGCCCCCTCCGGGCCCTCCCCCGGCGGGGTGAGGGAGGGTGAGGTGGGCTTGTTGAAGTAGAGACTTTCCTGCTGGGTCCTGCCCGGCGCAGGCCCTCTCTTCTGGGCTGAAGGGGCGTGGCCTGGGCCCTGGTTCTTCTCTTAGGGTGTGGTGAAGGTGTCTTGTCCCTCCTCGTCACCTTCCTTCGCTCTGACCTGCTGTTAGATGGAGGGGGCGGGGCTTGGGAAATCCTTCCCCGCCTCCTGACTGTGTCCTGTTTGTCAGTCTGTGCTGAGTCCCTATTGAGCGTGCTCAAGAGAAAATTGTTGGTGATGCTGAAAGGTGCGTCGGCCGACCTCTGACCTTTGGCCCTGGAGGACCCCGTTGTTCCCTCCCCTGGCATTCTATCCGCATTCAGGTCTGGACTCAGACTTCTGAATAGCTGACGGACACAGGGCGGGGGCGGGCTGGTGGGGGCGGAGCCTCGCCTCCACAGGAATCCTTTGGTGGGGTTCTTCAGGATGCGGTTGCTGCTGGGTTCATAGAACCTAACAGGAAGTTGTTTGTATTTAACCTTTACCCTTTGCTGGTCAAGCGGACGCCTCTTTTTCCTACAGCGTTTATGGGTGGAGGCTGGTGCACGTGTTTCAGTGGGGGCGGGGCATGGGGGGGAGCAGAGTAGGTAGACCAGAGATGTGCGAGGCTGCAGAGGCGTGACGATGTTTGAGTACGATGAAGGGAGGCAGCGCCAGGTCTGCACTTCAGGAGTCCTTTCTGTTGCATCCTGATTGTTTGCGGAAATGCTAATTGGGAGAGGCTCCGAAGCTGTCTGGCGAACAGCTGGGACGACCAATCGTATCGTCTGCGTGCTGTGACTGACTTTGACCACCTGAAAGAACAATAAGAACAAAAAAAGAGGTAATGATGGCACTTTACTAGAACTTAAATGGAGGCACTGTAAAACTATCCGTCTTTCTCACCTGACACCTGGATGCCATTCGGAAGGCCCGCTTCCCTCTCTTACTCCTCCTGACACATGCCGATTCATCATCATCAGGGTCCAATAACGGCAATAATGGCAGAGCGTTAGTATCCGACTCCACCTTTTTATTCTCACCGCTCCCCCGCTCGTTTTGGCTCCTCCTACCATACCTGACAATATGAACAAATTAAGTCACTTAAAAACAACTTTCAGTAAAAGTGTATAAAAATAGTACAGGTGAGACTATCAAAGCAGCCAGATCATGTTCAGTACGAGGAACAGACGAGCTCCTCCTTCAAGCTGAACCACACCCAATTTGTAAAGACCCTGTAGCACTTGTGAGAACTACATGGAAGAACCAGACTTGCCAGTCGCTTCATGTCTTAGGCTTCTCTGAAGTTCATTCAGTAAAGATAGCTCTATGACATTAGGCTAACTGTTAGTTGATAATGTAGCCTGTCCGACGGACAAGAAGTTGGACTATAATTTTACACTACTTTTTACACAACTTATTAACTGAAACTATAATATGCTCAATAATATTACTCTTTAATTTGATATTTTGATAGAATGTTAGCCATTAGCAAGCCGGTTCAAGACACAGTGACATTATCTACTTTTGCTGAAAGCTAATGGTACAGCTGACATGTGTACAACTGGCTAACATTAGCGGTTAACGGTTAGCTATCTTTTCTGAACGACTGTTTCTTAAAAGCCTCAGACAAACAGCAGAGTAGCAGGGGGTGAGGGGTGTGCTTCTTCTCTGCTTCCGTTGTAAGTTTACTTTACTTTCGTTGATCTTTTGCGTTCATTTTGTGGCTCTTTTGCATTTGTGCTGCGGCTATTGGAATTTGTGCTTTTTGCTTTTGCATTGTGTTTTGAGTTTGCAAATCGCCTGATTCTTCCTGGCCACCATACCTCTGTAATCTGGGATCAAATGTCACATGCCAAAAGGGAGGTCTGGCCTAAATGTGATGCAGCTCTACTTGCCAAATGATTTTGTCTTAGTGCTGCACAAGCTTATCTGTTTTACATTAGAATGTTTCAAATGACCAATGAGATTCCTAAAGTATTTCAGCTATTGACATGAGCTTATACCAAGAGGGCTTTACGTTAGGATAGCATTGACTGGAAGTTGGCAGGACCATCTTCCATCTCGCTCATCATTTTTGTGCCCATCTTCAAGATAATTACTCATCAGAGTTGGTTCTTAGGGTATGGAGCAGGGAGAGATTCATGCCTTAGCACAAGGTACAGAGGATGAGTAAGGTCATTGAGGAACACATTGGCAGTGCCATCTGATGACCCTGCTTCTGACCCAGAATGCATTGGCGAAGATTCGACAGAAAGAACACAGTGGACAACGCAATATGTCACAGTTCAGATGAGTCTATGTATTACCTTGCCAGAGACTCCGTGTCAAAGTAGCAGATGAATCTCCCCTGTCTGAACTGACGGACCAGTTTTTCAACCCTCTCCTCATCCTCCTGTTCGATCTGCATCCAGGTCTTCCCCCTGAAGGATTCTGGGATATGCTCCGGGGCTGGCAGCACCTTCTCTATTGGGACTGTCCAAAAGCCCTGGTCCTGCTTGGACTTGCTCCCTGCTTGTTGCTTACTATTGAGGGCAGAGTCAAGTTGGTACAAGTATACCTGGTCCTCCAAATCCACCTGAGCATCCATCAAATTGCTCAGTTCCTGCCCCTCTGTTTGTCTGACCTGGACAGGTGTGTCACAGATTGTTTGTCTTTGCTGTAAAACAAAAACCAACACAGAACAATGAAATCCTTCACACTGGTGTCGAATGCGCAACTCTGACTTGCTCCAGCTTGAAGATGGGTACCTTTACAGGTGAGTCCCACTCATCACTTTGTGTGTCAACGGAGACGGGGAGGCTGAAGTGGAAGCTCTCTGTCTCGTCCTGCTGCCAGGGAATGAAACTGACACCGTGACAGCACATCTGGATCACCTGATGTTTAACACAAATCAAAGTTAAATGTGGGAATAGGCTGCTGAACAGTGGACTGAAAAACAATGACAAACCTCCTCGATGGTCTGTTCCACAGTGTCACTCCCGTCTGAGGAGAACGCCTCCTCTTTATGGGCCTCCCTCCTTTTCTTCTCCCAGCTCAACCAGGGCTTGACGTCTGTGGCGGGCAAGGGAACAGGGAATGGGCAGGATGTGAGCTCAGGAGGGGGCTGGGGACAAGGACTAGGGTCTGGACAGGGCTTGAGCTTTGTGGGGGACTGAAGACCAGGGCCTGGACTAGGCCTTGGACAAGGACTAGTGTCTAGACAGGGCCTCAGCTCTGTGGGGGGCTTGGGAGTAGGCTTTGGATAAGGACCAGGGTCTGGAAGGGGCCTGAGCTCTGTTTGGGGCCGGGGACCAGGAGCTGGATAGGTGCTGAGCCCTGTAGGCAGCAGAGGACTAGGCCCTGGACAAGGGCTATGGTCTGAACAGTCTCTCATCTCTGTGGAGGGCTGGGCACTAGTCCTTTGACAAGGACCATGGCCTGGACCAGGACTGGGCCTTGAGGGGGCCCACAGATCAGGGTCTGGAACCCTGAGAGATTGCAGTTCAGATAAAGAGGAATCGCTTGTTTTCCTCCTGTTGGTCTTTCTATGAGCCTTCCTGTGGACAGAGGCAGTAGCCTGAGGGTGCAGGGACAGGGTCTTTAAATGTGGGGTCAGAATATGTGCTTGTGATGACTTTATGTGCCCTGCAGGGGTTGTCCTTCCGTGCTCCTGCTCTCTGATTGATGCAGTGAGCCTTTTCTTACTCGACTGGTCTCTGTCTTCCTGTTCCAATTGGCTGTGGGCACAGTTGTCTTCTTCCTGCCTGGCCGGCTGGAGAGACGCTTCGTCAGAGCTTGGCAGGTGTCCACGGGTGCCCAGGGACCGGCTGTCATTGTCAGAGAAATGAAGTTCGTCAAGCTCCTCTCTTGGCAACGGAGGCGCAGTAACTGAAGGGAGGTCAGCGTGAGATGGCCTGACAGAGACACAACATGACAACATCAAACATACGCAGGATGGGTGTGTTTCTTTTTATTGCCTAGAGCAAGGTAATTAACAGGTAGTGTGTATTTTTTTATTTAACTGGTGTCGTTTGAAGGGTGGATGTCCGTTTTGTTAAACAGCAGTCATCGTAGTGGTGCAGGTGCACTTATTTGATTTCCCATGGAATGTTGTAGCGGTGAAGGAGTGTTCATTTTAGTTTATCTTTGACCGTTGTATCGGTGTATGTGTGTTTGTTTTATTTACCTGGGGTTGTTTTCATAGTGCCGTTGTGTGTATGTTTATTCAGCTGGGACTATTGGTGGCATTGCAGATGTTTTTTACAGTGGCCGGGAAGTGTCAGGCGATTTGCAAACTCAAAATGCTTTGCAAAAGCAAAAAGCATGAATGCCAATAGCCACAGCACAAACGCTCAAGAGCCACAACACAAACGCAAAAGATCAACAACAGAAGTAAACTTACAATGGAAGCAGAGGAGAAGCACACCCCTTATCCACTGCTACCGTGCTCTCTGTCTGAACCTTTTAAGACGTAGTCATTCAGAAAAGATAGCGTTATGGTGTCAGGCTAAACATTAGCCGCTAACGTTAGTCAGTCGTACACATGTGAGCTGTACCATTAGCTTTCAGCAAAAGTAGATAATGTCACTGTGTTCAAATCGGCCGGCTAATGGCTAACATTCTATCAAAATATCACATTAAATAGTAATATTAATAATGATCATGTTATGGTTTCAGTTAACTAAGTAGTGTAAAACTATAGTCCAACTTCTTACCTGTCAGACAGGCTAACTTTAGTGGCTAACAGTTAGCCTCATGTCTTAAAGCTATCTTCACTAAGTTAACTTTACAGAATGAACTTCAGAGAAGCCTAAGACATGAAGCGACTGGCTAGTGGCTAACATTAGCGGCTAACAGTTAGCCTGACACCATAAAGCTACCTTTTCTGAAAGACTGCTTCTTAAAAGCCCAAGACAGACAGCAGAGTAGCAGGGGGTGAGTGGTGTGCTTCTCATCTGCTTCTGTTGTAAGCTCACTTTCGTTTTCCATCTTTTGCGTTCTTGTTGTGGCTCTTTTGCGTTTGTGCTGCATCTATTGGCATTCATGCTTTTTGCTTTTGCAAAGTGTTTTTTGAAATCACCTGACACTTCCTGGCCACCGTAGTTTTTGGTTCATTTACCTGGGGTCATTGTAGCGATGTGGGTGGTGCTGAAGGACATCCTGCAGGAAGCGTTCAAGCAGAGTTAGTTTAGTCCTGCTGCTACTTGCAGAGGAGACAGTGCTGGAGCCTCGGGAGGACGCCCGGACAGAATCCAAGTGTCTGAGACTAGCCAGGTGCTGAGAGAAGAGATGTATGACGTCATTACCATATAGTTAACTCTGAGAACTCAGGTCACATGACTGAGTGAAAGAGAGAGGTGCACCTGGTCCAAGTTGTTGTAGAGGACTCTACAGTATCCACAGTAACCCTGTCTGCTGGACTGACACCTGGACGGACCTGGCTGAGACTCCACCCACATCCTGTCAGAAAGAGAGAGGGGAAAAAACCTTATTTTCCCTATACAGACCTCATCTGTCTACAAACAATGACAATCTCAGGTTGGTGTTTGTTCATCATGCTAACGTGTAGCCTTCTTGATAGCTCAGCTACATTAAGAAATGACAGACAGGAATGTTATGAAACATTCATGCATTTTTTAAGAAAACAAAGTGGACTTTGGTTGGTGGAGGAATTTCTGGAATAATTCAAATATCCCTGATCGATACTGAAAAAAATCAACAAGTAGACTTACCTGCTGGTAGACTCCACCTTCTTCTGGTCACCTGAAACACACAATATAGTCAGTGCATTGAATAAGAAATAAAGTATTATAATATCACATTGTATTTGAGTTTTTACCTTCATCAGGGGAGCCTGACATCCTGCTGTTGACTGGAGATCTGAAAAAGATGTCATTTATTTATATTATTCATTGTTTTCATTCTAATTTTGAATTATTTAAAACATGTGTTATATTGTATTTTATTTTAAAATTATTTTTTTTATTCAATTAATGGCATGTCACCTGGAACCAATGCAGTCAGTGAGTGATCCATCCAATAAGAGCACTCCATGCTTCAACCAGAGTTTCAGATGCAGAGTCCATTAGCCTGAAGACAGAAACTGGTGATTTAACAACATTCAAACAGCTTCAAAACTTCATAAAGTTTGTGCTTCCATCAGTCATCACTAATAATATAACTAATTAAATACATATCAGACAGAATGAAAGGACTGCCTTAAAATGATTATTATAATATATTTAAACATCAAGTCAGTGTTACCCCAAATGCATGCAGTGCATTTGTGTATTGTATTGAGCAGGGGAAATGACTTACATAAAAATCTCAAGATTTAGTAAAAATAGAACTTTATTGAACAGCCTGTTCCCAGTAAACCACATTTGTCATTTTGTGGGTGTTAAAAACTAATATTCAATGAACATTTAAATATCAATTATTCCACTGTCGCTATTCAACTATTCAGGTCATCCAAACCTGATTTAGAGTGCTGACTGAAAGGCTAGGATTTATGTATTTATTAAAGAGGGTAACTTCACTGATGATGAATGTTGCTTGAATGATCTCTTCAAGTTGTCCAGTACCATTATGAACAATTACAATATTTAATTAAATTAGTATATGACAAACTCTGATTTGCCACAATTTAGTTCTGGTGGTCTAATATCCCTGAGAATGTTTTGTTGCTTCAATAAAGTTGTAAACAGAAACAGATAATTAAAAGTCTTCAAGAATCACAAATCACAGCTATTATCAAGTTATTTCATACAGTGATAAACAATGCCAACCTGAACAAATGACAATCATGTTCTCATGATTTCCAGGAACTTTCAATTAAGAACAAGCTATCAGATTTGTCATCTTGTATTGGTGGCTTTTAATATCTTATTAGTGCACACGTGGACAGCTCCCTGTTAATAACCGTAATACAAATTTGAATCAACAAGTTAATTCATGTTTATGTATTGATGACAGAACCTAGTCTCGCCGTTCTCAAATGGACCAATCAGAGCACAGCTATAGGCCCGCTGTGGTTGGCTGACGCTACAACTCGTGCTCTGATTGGCTGTCTGTGTGAAGCTAACTAGCTGCTGCTTTAACAGCTCCGGTATAAACCCACTTCATTTAACCCGTGTCGAACCGGGCGGTAACAATGTTGACGCTGCTGCTGCTGACGTGCCACCGCAGTCTCGGCTGCTAGCTATTAGCGTTAGTAGCCGGTTAGCTGTTAGCTCTCTATTGACAGAGCGCCGAAAATACGCCTGAAAAGCGGATTGGCTGAATGACGCAGTGCTCGAATAATCATTTTGTTTACCTGTAGCTTTTTGTTGATGTTGTCGCTTACTTTCGCACGGATTAAAACCCTCTTCCGCTGCGCGCTGCTTCTCCACTCTTGTTTAGTTTCCGGTCTGACTCTTCTTCTGCTGTTTCTCCATTTCCGGCAAAATCTGCGGCGCAGCACACCGGTGCTGCCGACACAGACCAGGAGGAGTACTAAACCCTCCTAATAAACTGAGGACTCTTAAATCTGAACAGTTGTCAGATTATATATTCAAAAATTATTTTTATTCTCTCCCAAAGTTCTGGACCATTACAATTGCCCTAAATACACATCACATTGGGTTTAATCTCATTTAATATGGTAAGAAAACAAGTTTATAATCTGAATTTAAAGAAACAAACAAAAAAAAAGCAACTGCTGCAGCACCGCCTGCTTGCTAATATGTAATTCAAAGAGTCAATGGTTTGTGTTTAAGTGCTTTTTATTGTGTACATGTTTGTCATCAGATCTTGTTGAATGCAGCAACGTCCATCGACTGAACGAAGTCCTCAAAGGCTGTGATCTGTTCCTCCAGGATATCTGTGCCCACCTGAACACACAAACACACACGTAAACAAATGTCCAACATGTGGAACACAATGAGGGGTAACCATTTGAGACAAACACACGGCCGACCTTGTCATCCTCAACCACGCAGCCGATCTGCAGCTTCTTGATGCCGTAACCGACGGGAACAAGTTTGGCTGTAGGACAGTAATAAACGACTTGTTACTCATGGATAGTTACTGTTCAGAATACAATACACGTCCGTTTCTCTGCAGAGTTCTCAGATCATAAAGTGACATCACACATTCAGCCGAAAGATGGTGAGTTAGATCATCATCAAGTCTGCAATGACTCATTAATAACTGACAAATATTGTTTCTTTCCACTTCTGTCAAAGTTTCTCAGTGTGACTCAAACTTTGATTTTTCACAAAATGGTCAAACTTCCAAATTTTATTAAGTAAATATTTGTAATATTTGTACAGTACTGGGTTTACTCTGGGTGTACTTACACTGTCCCCAGACGAGCCCGTCCATTTGAATACTTCGAACACATTCCTCTAGCTTCGCCATGTCTGTCTCGTCGTCCCACGGCTTGACGTCCAATAGGATGGATGATTTGGCGATGAGGGCGGGCTCTGAAGAGGAAGAAAAGTCAGTTACCACGGAAAAGAACAGTCCTGACTGAGACACGGCATGTGAGGAAACTCTGTCAGGTAAAACAGTGTCCATCAGGCATCAGTCGAAAGATGGTGATTGGTTAATCATCACACAGAGTAAGCTTGTAACGAGCTGCACTGCGATTGGACGTACTCTTTGACTTCTTGGCGGCATACTCGGCCAGACGCTCTTCCTTCAGCTTTGCTGCCTC
Source organism: Hypoplectrus providencianus (assembly GCA_028566105.1). Lineage (NCBI taxonomy): Eukaryota > Metazoa > Chordata > Actinopteri > Perciformes > Serranidae > Hypoplectrus > Hypoplectrus providencianus. The sequence goes on along the minus strand of JAOWBC010000959.1, from coordinate 214,824 downwards.
TGCATCCTCCTGCAAGACGCCATGGAGCGGACAGTTACCAAGTGCCTGTTGCATTCAGGTGATGAAGATGTTACCAGACCTCACCTCATCGGAGCCGAACAGGTCGATGTCATCGTCGTCTTCCTCGGCGGCGGGGGCCGAGCTGGAGGTGGTATCAGCCACGGTTGCAGGGCCATAATGACCCAGGGGCTTCTTCACACCTGGAAGACTAACAGACAGAAGAGGTAAGGCTTACTGTGACTGACAAACACAGTAAACACAGACACCTTCATCAGTATCCATCCTCACCTGCTCTTTTGGCTTTGGTACGACTTGATGTGGTTGTACCAGCGGAGCGCGTGGCACAGGTCAGCAGGCGGCGCTGCAGAGATCGCCTCGAATACAGCCACGTCAGCCTGAGAGGGAACATACCTGTGGACAGGAACACAACCTTAACACTACCGTTACGTTGTGGGTCAAACAGACCCATTTTAAAGTTTAAAAAAAAAAAAATCCAAAACAATATGATTTTGTTTGAATCTTTTGTAAATCTGTATTACTTCATTAATAATGTGAAAGTTTTTTTAATTAATGTTAATTTAAAACTATTGTATTTTATATTTATGTCTTTGCAATACACTTAAAAAAACTGAATGCATATTTTTATGAAAAATGTGAGAATTATCCTCATTGGACCATAATCTGTGAGAGATAAAGAACACCACTGCATATAAATAATGAAAAGAGAAAATATAACAATGTCTACTGAATGTTAGATGTTAGGTTTTTTTCTTTACATGAATTAAGCCAAGCAGAAGACGATTCAAACCATAAACACAATGTTTGGGATTTTTTTTTTTTTTTTTTTTTAAATGGGTCAGTTTGACCCACAACATAACAGGAGTGTTAATTGTGCACATGGTGAGACCAGTAATTCGTACTTCACCCATGCAACCAAACTGCTATATATGATGCCGTTCCTCAGTTGGTAGCAGCAGTTATGAAAGAGTTTATGACATAATCGCTGCAATGGTTGCACGTCGGGACATGAATAGCACTTAGCACCATGTGGCTCCTTTGAAACAATATCACAAAGCTGCTTCTCCACATCGAAGCTGAAATAAACCTTCCATCGAACTCAATTTTAAATGCTCCGTATTCATTTCAGACTCCAAATTGAAGTGTTTATCAACATTTGCGGTTAAAGCTCTTTTTTTTTTTTTTTGCATGTTTAACGCCTGGGCACCGCTGACAGCCCCTTAGCTAAGTGTTAGCAGCGGCACAGCTAGCTCAGCAAGGAGCCAAAATGGCGGCGGCAGCTTCTCTGTAGAGAACTTTCTACAGAGTTCTGCTCAAGTCGGACGGGTTGTACTGTACTGACCCTTCGATGTAGCTGCGTTCCGCCAAGAAGTCATTCAACACGCTGAGCCCGGAGGCTGATTTTAGGTCACCGAAGCCCATGGTGGCGAAGAAAGAGGAGGGGGCACGAGAAGGAGCCGCCGGAGGAGCCGGAAGAAGAAGGAGAGAGGAGGCCGAAAAAGCCGCCTTTATACCAGAAGACAGACTCCTCCTCACCAGACACCGCTCCTCCTCCTCTTCCCCCGCTGAACCTGGAGTCTATCATCATATTATTTATTTTTTTGTAAATTAAATGTCATAAAACGAACAGGTAAACACGATATGAAAAATATATAATATGTCATCAAATATTCATACACATGTATTGGTTTATTTGTAGATAATTTATAAATGATATTGTATGCATATATAAACATAGGAATAATATTCCCTCTATATGTTTTTATTTTATTGCATGTAATTTTATTTAATGTCTTTATTTGTCCTTTCCTTAAGCTGTCAATCAACTGCATGATCAATACTTTCCAAAGCTAATACTTACAATAATAATGTATTTTTAATGAAGAGAATTATATTGAATGCAAGACCTTTTACACACAGTTACGTTCAATCAACTCTGCATGGTAATAATATGTGTATTAATATCAGTTACTGACTTATTTAGAGCTATAATGTAAACTTGACGTGTGCTACAAGTAGAACTAAAACATTTGAAATTAAATTAGGTTTATTTAATAATAGCTCTATTGAATTATGCCACTAATTCAAATCAAATCAACAACTCCAAATATTAAACAAGGTAACTGTGCAGTTATGTAGAAAATGCAAAAGACCAAACAAAACAAAAAAAAACAGGGATATTCTAAAAGTAATCAAAAATAATGAAAGGTGAAAGGGGCCACAACATGAAATGACAGTATTATAATTTTGAAGGGAAAAAGATACAAATGGCATTTTATAAAAGCCATATAATCTGTCTGGGACATGTTCCAGTGTCATGGGTCGGCTCTCTGTCAGCTGCAGCTGTCCCTTTACTCAGAGTGTTCATGTCAGTCAAGAGGACTCTTTTTTTTTTACCGCAGCAGGTCTCTTCCCTCCTGAGGACTCATTGTCTCTCCTGCAGCAGGTCTTGTCCCTCCTGAGGACACAACGTCTCTTCTGTAGCGGGTCTCGTCCCAGCTGAGGACAGATTGTCTCTGCAGCAGAAAGTCGAGTCTCTCCTAAGGACTATTTTTTATTTTTGCAGCAGGTCTCCAACCATCCTGGTGTCTTATTGTCCCTTCTGCAGCAGGTATTGTCCCTCCTGGAGTCTTATTGTCTGCTCTACAGTAGGTATTGACCCTGCTGAGGACTCACTGTCTTTTCTGTTGCAGGTCTCATCCCACCCAAGGTTTCCTTGTCTCTTCTGCAGCAGTTCTAACTCCTCTGCAGTTCTTGTCCATCCTGGTGAACGGGATGACAACAAAAATCATCCATTTCATGCTGAATGGGAGGCTGCAGCAGGCCGAGTTCAGAGACGACTGCTCTGCTGCAGAGGTCAAAGGTGAGAGACCAAACCTGTTCTGAGTCTGCGTGTGTTACAATGTTACATGAGGAATAAATAAACTGTATGATACAAATTACACAAAAATAAATCAAGACATTTGTAAAGACATAGAGAGATGGTTAGTTAACTGTTTAGATTTCAGCTCAAGAAAAGAGATACTTAAAATTAAAGCTGGGAGCAGCATTGAACGGGCCCTCATAGGCACATGGACCTCCGGAGAGCAGCCGCAAACTGGGTATCGGGACCATCGGCCTTATCCAAGACAAATCTGCATCTAACAGGTTATGGGTGATGGAAGGGGCGTGGCTAAGGGATGGGTTGGGGCAAAGTCAGACCATTGTAAAGGGAACTTCCTGCCATGACAAACTGTTCTTTAATTATGATAGGGGGCATTAAAGAATAAGGGGCGGGGCTTCATAAAATGTGTTATGTAGAATTTTTCAGGGCAGGACCCCTACCTATCAAGAAAAGTTTTTTGCTGTCCATTTGATAACTCTCTAAAGCCTTAAGATAGTACTTACTTAGTTTGAAGTCAATCATGTGAAGTCTGTAGGAGGGTTGGATCAAGTATGAGGGGTGAAAATGGTGAAAATGGGCCGAAGACATGATGGCCACCATGACACACAAAAAGCTGGTCTGACAGGCCTAAGCTTTTGCCCTCAGAGCCCACAGAGGACATAACAGGCCAGATGTGTCATCCCCTTCCCCTTCAGGTGGGACAAACTTTGCTAGCTGGATAGGTTGATTAAGGTATGACCTTGACAGAACATTCGGCAGGAATGCAGTTTACAGCCACAGGGTGACCTCTGAACCCTCAGAGTTCCATCTTAGACATGAACTACAGGCTGACAAGGCATAATAAACGTCCCCAACAAGCGAGACAGTTTATGGTGAGGAAGAAGGTGGTGAGCACAGCACTGTAGGGCAGCCGCAGATCCTGGCATCCCCCTGTGTAATCCAGACAGTTGTTGTCTGGTTTGTCTGGCTTGGGCTGTCCACTCCGGGGCCTCCAGGGCAGCTGACCCAAACAACTCTTCTGGTGCCTCTGGGACACTGGGGAGGGGGAGGAGTATCAGCCACCCACACTTTCTGGGCATGAAGGCTTCAAGGATGCATCATTCCAGTTTACATTGGAAGCATCCTGCAGGGATGCCTAGAGAGCAAACATAAGGTGAGACCTATCTGACCCGTGAGAGCTGCCGCAACATAGGACTTAACCAGAAGGCCGCCTGGGATGCGACATGGGGGAGAAAGGCACCTGGCATCCAATGTGAGGTTCTCATCTGGGGAGACCACGAGCACTGCCATTGTGAGTTTAAAGGCTAGCATGCGACCCAGACCAAACCGGGCTGCATCCTGCATGGCTACCAGGGTTCGGCCATCAGATGTTGCATGAGAAGGGCCCCCAAAGTCCTTCCAACACGCATGCAGCTCCCTCAGATATTCCTCTGAAGGGGGCTCTGTACAGGGAGTCTGGTTTGGGCCAAGTCTGAAAAATGTACTTGCTTGAGGCAGTCGAGCTTGTGGCTCTTCGTCCTGTATGCAGGTCAGGGCCATACAAATGATGGCCACAATAGAGCTACCATATGAGCCCTCCACCGATCTGTGAGCCAAGGGATGGGAGCATGCTCCAGAGGCACAGGAGACGGTGACTTGTGGGCCTGTGTCCCCATACTGGCCAAACTCGGTGGCTGAGGCTGCTGTGAAAAGGATGTCGTCCTCTTGAATGGTCTCAGAAGAAGGGGGCTCGCCAACACTCCCTGAACCAGTCTCAGTCTGGAGGGCCAAAAAGACGGACCTCATCTGATGAAGCTGGTCCATCCACCCTTCAGTCACCACGACCTGGCAATTTAGGGGCTGGGTTTGGGGGATGAATTTAGCTCATCTGACAGAGACTGGTTTGGGATTAGCTTATCTGACAGAGACACACCACCCAGAAGATGCTCCACTTCAGCCAAACTGGCAACCCTTACTGCATGAATCTGCACTTCATGCATGGGTCCTCTGAGAGGCCCTCCCAGTCCAAGACATGAGGGGAAGTGATCATGGCCATCCTCAGGTTGCAGACTGGCCATGCAAGATGAGCAAAAGTGAGTGGTTATCACTGAGTGGTTATCAACTATGATCACCACTACTAACAGCCTATGTTGAGAGTTGGAACGAGGACACTGCCTTTACCAAAATTGTCTCTTTTTCTGTAAATTGTGCTGATATGCTATCTCAAAGGAAAGCTGTGGCTAACCAAGACAGAGAATAAGCCTGAACAAAAAGTGCTGCTCCAACAGCAGCATGGGTACGACTGGGTCGTTACCCCACTAGTCATTCACACAGTGTAGAGAACTTAGTATATTGTATATTTAAGCAAAAACAACAAGCTAGAACCTATGCTGGGAGAGGGAGTGAAAACACCGCCATCCCAAACAGGCTGTTATACAGCACGAGTAACACGCTGCTGCTATTGCGGATGGGTCCTGCCAAGTGAGCCTGTGCTGGGAGAGGGAGCGAGACCACTGCCGCCAGCAACAGGTCGCCACTAACCAATGAAAAAGCTGTACAACGTTCAGAGACAGAGAATTAACACGAGCAGACATGATGCTGTGGAAAACTATTGTGAGAAAGCATTATGGGAGAGGGAGTGGAAACACTGCCTTCACCAGAGTAATAAAATATATAGAATACTCACCCAGCCAAGAGGCTAACCTATTTGATTATAATCTGAAGGGATTGCACACAATGTTGGCTAGAGAGCGGCCACACGTAATTGTCCTGGAGGACGGCCTTCTGCAGCCTTTGGAGGGCCATGATGGGTGGTCTCGCCCAACAACGAATCCTCTGGTCACTGGAAAATACACCTACCCATGGTCGTTAGGGGGTCATAGATGACTTTTTGTATAACCAGTCAACAAAGTCATTCAGTGCTTATGCACCACCTATGGCAGTCAGGAAGGATGAAATAGAACTCCAATCCCTTCTACATCTGAAACTCACAGAGTTAGAATTGAACCCCAAGCCTTGACTGCTGACCCTTTGGCTCTGTGAAGTTGAACTGTTGACAATTCCAAAAACATCAATGTGAGGACTGATATTTGTTGAATGATTTAACTGAGATAATGTGAATTATTTGTGTATCACAGAACTGTTCCGGGCAGCAGCAGAGGCAGAGCCTCACCATATCCTAAAGATGTACAATACAAAAGGAAGTGTGATGAACATCTCGCCACGGCTGGATACCAACAGCGAAGACTCATACTATCGGTTAGAGGTGGTGGCGTCTGATCTAAAGAGTGAGCAAAATTTCATGTTTTTTTACTGTGTTATATTAAGTTAAATTTGGCAGGTCTTAGTTTGATATATTTTATTCCACTATACGATCATTTAATTTAGTTTTGCATTGTGTTAAGCATATAATTGTGACTATAAATTCGTAATATTTTACTGTATGATCAGGAAGGCCTTTTGTGTGACTTCTGATAGAAAGTACCGTTAAACAGGAACAATGTAGTTGAGTCAGCATGATTATTTATCGAGGAAAAGATAGATATACCTTGAATGATCATATTTCTCATAAGACACATAGCGTGCAGACAACATCCAAACACTATTATTTCATACATTCTCAGACAAAAATGTCGCAAACAGTCACTGGCCTGCTCACGTCACATGGCCAAACAGAATTCGGATTATGTGCGAGTCCAAAATCCTCTGTACGGGGCCCAGTCCAGATAAAGATAGAAGATAAAGAAGATAAATGTACATAAGTCCTACTGATTGTTGTTCATTCTGATGGAGGTCTTGCCTGAACATTGCCAATTTCAGCCCTATCTAACAGTGCATTAACTTCAAATACCTCAGAAAGCACTTGCTGTATAACAGAGACAATTTGGTAATTACGTGGCCTGCCAGCGGGTCAGCCAATTCTTTTTGCTGTTTTTTTTTTTTTTTTATCTTTCAGAGGCTGTAGTGATCTCAAACTTAGCGATATATTGGAGATACTAATATCATATGAAACTACATCTAAGGAATCTATGGGCAGCATGTCAGGGGAGTCACTGAAATAATACTGCAAAGTAAGGTTATTTTTGTTGCTCCACCACAGAGCATGGTGATTCTTTAAAATAATACAATGCATATGTAATGTAATATAATGTATAAATAAAAACCGACATAACAAAAATATTTAAAAAAAACATATTTCAAATGACTACAATTTAAATTAATGAATAAGAGGTGCCTGCACCATTAAGATGAGTTATCATGGTCACGTGTCGTCGCCAATCAAGATGGTGGACGCTGGATACATTAAATAAATGCTAAATATGCTAGTTAAGTCCGAATAGTTGTACTCTTAATCTTGACAAAGTGTTAGTTTACATTTTAACTGCACTGGAAGCTCTGGTTACTCGTGTGTCATGGAAACAACAGCAACAAAACATGGCGTCATTACTCTGCTAGCTAGCAGGGCGAACGCTAAGCTAACAGTGGCAAATCAAAGGAAGTAATACAGTCAATAAAAAATAAATACAGTATGTAAATGTAGATTGAAACCTTTGTAAATTAAGATTGGTGATTTCTGATTGTGTGCAGATGTGGGGATGCCCGCAGTGCTGGACAGCATGGAGTCCAGGTAAGTAATCCTATGAAATTGTTTTATGTACACACGAATATAAAAAAATTCTCACTGTTTCAGCCTCTGTCTGCAGGCTACAGCGTCTGGAGAACAAAGTCAGTGAAGAAGCGGTGAAGAGTCCGGATACCATCACTGACCTGAAGAGTCAGGTTGAGTCTTTTAAGAGGAAGCTGGAGGTTTGTCCCAGGTTACAGCACAACGTAAAACAAAATACATTAAAAAAACAACAGTTAAAACACTAAAGTTATGCCTTTTTTTTCTCTTTTTAACAGTCAGTTAGGAATAGTTCATTTCTTAAATTCTTTCATGTCAAAGAGCAATGCCAGGAAATGTTACTTTTCGAAAATAGAAAAATAACATTATAGAACATATATTTAGTATAGATAATAAATCATTTGCGCACTCACTGAATAGGAGATGAACTGTACATTTCTGAAGTTAAAGAACTAGAACTCTCCACATTAATCTTTTGGAAACAATAGAATTCATTTCCTAACAATAACGAAGAAAATTATGTTGTCCTGAAAAAAAAAAGGGAAATTAAATTTAGCAATTTAATACCGTTGTATCTGCATTGCAAGTTAAATCTCATTTGAAATTTAACATTATGTAATCAATTAACAAAAAAATTATGTTGACTTTAAATGACAGCCCTATTAAACACCATCATGGAAGAGAAATGCATAAAAAATAAATAAATTTAAAAAAAACATTAACATTAAATTAACATTAAAAAATTAACAAATGATTTATTTTATTTTCATTAATCCTTCATTGAAGGCTGACTTAATCCTTAAATTTACTAATGAAAGCTCCTATTATTATTCAGATGAGGATTTAAAAAATGATGTCATTCCTCTGACTTATAGTAGACACAATTTGTGTTAGAATCTGAATTATATTGAAATAAAGTTGAAATATTGTTTTGTGCAGAGTGTGGAGCACCTGAGCTGGATGGGTCTGTTCAAGGAGGACTGTGACCATCAGTTGTCTATGATGTCTCTGAAACCAAAAACCTCAGAGCTGGGCCTGCAGGAGGACCGCCAACAAGTCCGTAGGAAGTTTCTCAACATGAGGTTACTCACAAGTGATTAAATATTTTTTTTGATGTTAGGTTTGTTGTTTTTTTTCTTGAAAGAAATAAGCTAAAAACCATAGAAGCTAAGGTGGCCGGGAAGTGTCAGGCAATTTGCAAACTCAAACCACTTTGCAAAAGCAAAAAGCACGAATGCCAATAGCCGCAGCACAAACACAAAAGAGCCGCAGCACAAACACAAAAGAGCCGCAACACAAACGCAAAAGATAGACAACGAAAGTAAACTTACAACGGAAGTAGAGGAGAAGCACACCCCTCACCCCCTGTGAGGGGTCTGTCTTAGGCTTTCAAGAAGCAGCCATTCAGAAAAGAAAAGATACCTGTATGGTATCAGGCTAATCGTTAGCCGCTAACGTTAGCCAGTTGTACACATGTGAGCTGTACCATTAGCTTTTGGCAACTATGTCCCAAGTTGGCGGGCTAATTGCTAACATTCTATCAAAACATCACATTTAATAGTAATATTAATGAGCACGTTATGGTTTAGGTTAATTAAGTAGTGTCAAACAATAGTCCAACTTATTGTCTGTCTAATGTCATAAAGTTATCTTTACTGAATTAACTTTACTGAATGAACTTCAGAGAAGTCTAAGACATGAAGCGACTGGCTAACATTAGCGTTAGCTGCTAATGTCGTGGCCAAGTTTACTTCCGTTGATGATATTTTGCATTCGTGGTGTGGCTCTTTTGCGTATGTGCTGTAGCTATTGGCATTCGTGCTTTTGCTTTTGCAAAGCATTTTGAGTTTGAAAATTGCCTGAAGCTGCTAAAAAATAAAAAAAAATGCCATGAAATGCACCTAGAGTGGTATATATATATATATATATACGGAAATAAGTTTGGGGAAATAAATGGTTGGAAGAATATAAATTCATAAAAGAGGTCTAAAATTAATGAATAAATGTAAGTATACCTTATTTATTTCATAAAAAAGGTAAATAAATAAATGGAAAACAAGCAATTTCAAACAGAATGGTCAGTGTATGTATTAAAGATATATTAATTACTGGCAATTTTGTTTTTAAAATGTTTGTATATCTAATAGCATATTTGCTTATTTTACTGACTCATTTATATATTTAATAATTAATAATGCCCCGTGACTTTGTTTCTCTTGTGTCTCTACTGTGTTCTGTGTCCGTAGCTCACTGCATGTCACAGATGAAGTGAGAGAGCATCTGAAAACGCCAATTTTTGACAACTGGTGAGTACAAATACACACACACAAACACACACTGTCAGACGACTGTTTGTGTGACTGTCTGTGTGTGTGTGTGTGCTGTCAGGCAGTGGGAGGAGGCGGAGATGCTCGTGCTCCTGCAGGTGATGTTCACCGACTTGGACTTCCTGACAGCGTTCCACATCGAGCTGGACATCCTGCAGAACTTCCTGTTCGAGGTCTTTTGTCACTACAACAACATCCCCTTCCACAACTTCAGACACTGTTTCTGTGTCACGCAGATGGTACGACACCTCAACCTGTCCCATTTCATTTTCATCATCTGGGCCACAGTGAAACGGAATAGAGATAGAAATGAGACAGAAACGAGAAGGAAACATTTGAAATGATCATTTATATCAGATATTAAAGAGAGTCTAATGTACTCTGACAAATATTATTGAATTTCAGTAAAATTTGAAATGCTGACCCCTTTTCATTGTAGTGTAATTTTTTTAAAGGTAAAATTGTAAATACACATCTACTTCAGTATGAACTAGTTTTCTAGTTTTCTTTCTCTTACTTCAGTATAATAAAAATAATCCACCTCTACGGTGGCCGGGAAGTGTCAGGCAATTTGCAAAGTTAAAAAACTTTCAAAAAAGAAAAAAGCACAAATGCCAATAGATGCAACCCAAAACACAATTAATTAGCCGTTAGCTGCTAACATAAGCCTGTGCAACGGATTAGAAGTCGGAATACAGTTTTACACTACTTAATTAACTGAAACCATAACATGCTCATTAATATAACTAATTTGATATTTTGATAGAATGTAGAAAGCTAAAGGTGCAGCTCACACGACTGGCTAAAGTTAGCGGCTAACGGTTAGCGTTACACCATAAAGCTATCTTTTCTGAATGGCTGCTTCTTATAGGTGCGGGTGGTTTGACTACGGAAAAGGAAATGACGGCTCACTTGACCGCAGTTGTTTATCAATGTGTAAAAAGATAAATAAAGATCATATAGTTTATATTTGAGGTTCTGGCATCTTGTCCTGCAGATGTACGGACTGATTTGGCTGACGGACCTCAGGAGCAAACTATCGAGAATTGATCTGTTGATCATGTTGACCTCGGCTCTGTGTCACGACTTGGACCACCCCGGCTACAACAACGTGTACCAGGTCGCCTCGTTGCCACTCTGCGTCGCAGTGTCAATGTGTTTGTTTAGTTTTTATTAATCTATAAGTTGCTCACACAGATCAACGCTCAGACCGATTTAGCACTGCGCTACAATGACATCTCGCCGCTGGAGAATCACCACTGTGCCGTCGCGTTTGGCATCATGTCCAAGGTAAACGGAACAGGTGGAGAAATTTTAAAAACTTTGGAGATCTTAAAGTGACTTTGGATGAGAACTCGAGAACCTTGGGTAAATTGATAAAAACAAAAAAATATGATAATAATAATTATAATGATATACTGATATATTTTATAATAACAAATATTAAGGTATAATTCATTTATTTATTCAATCAAAACATTTAACTTATAATAGTCATTGATGCATTTTAATTATTTTCACAATAAATGTATTGCCCTCAAACACCGTTAATAATAGTTTACAAACTGTTTGTTTAGAGGTTAATGTAAAGAACTTTGTAGCCTGTGTTTAAAAGGTGAAAAATAAATAAAGTTATTTGTGTATTGTAAAAGGAATTTTGCAATTCAAAGCAAATATATTTACTGTTGAGTATAACTCAAGTAATTCATGGAATATTTGGTACAATACTCAATAACATTTTTATATTTGGCAGTAAATATCAAATTTCTCATTTAGCACACAAAGTTGTCAGCATAATGTGATAGAAACACATAGGTAAATGAGGAATACAATGGGATCAGGAATGGCTCCCTGTGGAATGCCGGGAGAAACTTAATAATGATCTGATGATTAAAACATTTTGAGATGTTTAAAACCCAAGTAATGATGGGTTATTCTTTTTTTGACACTAAAATATTAATATTTAAATATTATATAATTACCTTTTTTAAGACAGCATAATGAAGTCAAACATTTATAAATCTGACTTGTTTTTATCAATGACAACAGGAAAATGGTCATGAAAATTGAACCCTGCGAACATTCAAACGGTTAAATCACAAAAGAAAGGAAAAACAACTAAAATGTTTTTTTTGTTGTTTTTTTCGCAGCCAGAGTGCAACATCCTAAAAAACCTGACCTGCGAGCAGTACAAACACATCCGTGGAGGAATGATCAAGTAAGACTTTGTCCTTCCAGCTTCATCCATGTTTTTGCCATCTTATATACTCAGTTTTTTGAAAGTATATGATTTTTCAGATGCATTCTGGCGACAGACATGGCAAGACACAACGAAATTCTAAACAAGTTTAAAACTATGCAGCCGGTGTTCGACTTCACCAACAAGGACCACAAGGAAGTGGTAAATAAATACATTAAACTGTTTTGTTTTCTGTCGCTTTTAGGCTGTCTGGCTTTTGCGTTTGCGCTGCGGCTATTGGCATTCGTGCTTTTTGCTTTTGCAAAACGTTTTGAGTTTGCAAATCGCCTGACACTTCCCGGCCACCGTACTCTGCCCCATTTTGTTGATAGCGTCTGTGGTTAGGGACCAGTCCATTTCACAATCCGCTGCGTACATTGTGAACAGGAATGGAGCCAGAACAGTCCCTTGTGGAGCTCCTGTGCTGCTCATTAATGTCCCAGAAACACAGTTCCCCAACCTGACATAATGGGGGCTCCCTGTCAGGTAATCTGTCATCCAGGAAATTAAGGATAGATCCACTCCCATTTCTGTGAGCTTGTTTTTGGGTATGTTGGGTGAATGGTGTTGATCACCCTTGAGAAATCAAAGAACATATAAAGAACAGTGCTACTCCTGGGTTCTTTTTGCAGTTTTCTGTGCCCCTGCTGACAAGCCAACTATTAAACTGAATACTTGACCTCTTTGGTAGGACAATCAGTAGATAAATTGATATAATCTCGATTAATCTTGATTTTAATCGCACCGTCTTGTGTGTTTCCAGTTGATGAAGATCATGGTGAAGGTCAGCGACATCTCCAACGAAGCACGGCCAATGGCGGTGGCCGAGCCGTGGCTGGACTGTCTGCTACAGGAGTTCTTCAATCAGGTGATCCTAGCTACCAACTGGGGTTTAAGTTTATTTCAGTGCTGGACATTTTGAGATTAAAAGAACTGTTATTTTGAGAAATGTTCTGCACAGAAACTTTGGTTCACTACAACTTTTTTTTTTTTTTAACACAATAAATACACAGTTACATGTTGAGTAACTTTTGAGTTTTTTTTACAGTGCACAGTATTATCTATCCCTACAAGTCCTGACAACTTAAATCTTCCAAAACTGAGATAAAGGATTGTAAAGGATTATAATGAATTATAACTAACTAAAATGAAATCCTAACTGGTAGGAGCAGTTTGTAAAAGTATGCGACATGGTCAAATTATGGAAATGGGAGTGGTCAAAGAGAAGGGGCGGGGTGTTATGAAATATTGGTACATGAAACTGTTCAGGGCCAGACTCTAATGAAGCATGGAGAAGTTTGGACCAGATCGCTCAAACTATGAGGAAGTTATAACAATCTGATTTTTGGGGGCGAAATACCATCTTTTGTCGCCATGCCCCGCCCACATAGTGTAACATCCCTCAATGCCTTTGATAACTTAAGATCCCAAGGTCCTTATGAAGGTACTGACCAAATTTGAAGGCAATCGGATGAAATCCCTAGGAGGAGGTCGATCAAGTACAAGGTGTGGGAATGGCCAAAACCAGCCTAAAACTCCAAATTTGGTCCAAGATGGCTGACTTCCTGTACATTTTCGAGTATGGGTCCTGGGACTCTTTTGTGTGTCATCCCATGATAGATGCATGTACCAAATTTTGTGTCTTTTCAAGGTTTCTGCCCGAGGGGCTGAATTTTCTCCATGTTCTAGGGGGCGCTACTGACCCATTTTCGCACGCCCATTCCGGAGAGATCATTAAAATATCGAAATTTCACCAGAGTTAACGCATATGCAAAGTTTAGTGAGTTTTTGAATAAGAGAAAGCCTCCAAATTAGCAAATTATATTTGCCAAAAATAATCAGAAGAAAAAATACGAGTTCAATAGGGTCCTCGCACCCGTTAGTGCTTGGGCTCTAATAATAATCTAATCCAAACTAAAAATGAGAGTTGTGTTTGTGTTTGTTGAGCAGAGTGACACAGAGAAGCTAAAAGGACTCCCAGTGACTCCGTTCATGGATAGAGACAAAGTGTCCAAACCGTCCTCTCAGACCAACTTCATCAGATTCGTCCTCCTGCCACTCTTCACTGAGCTCACCAAGCTGTTCCCCTGTCTGGAGGTAAAACATCTCAGAATTATTCAACAGATTCTTCTTGATTCAAATCACAGTGCAAAGACTACATAAAGGTGTTCTTGTTGATGTTTTATTGCACAAAGCAATTGTAATTTTATATCAAAACTTCAAGCATATTAATTTTCAAAGTTCAGGTTTAAGATGAAGATTAAAAAAAGTTTAGAAAACAATAGAGATGGACAACTACGGAAAATACAATGCTGTTGGAATGCTACCATACAAGCAATCCCAGAGAGAGGGAATATATGCAGTGAATATGAGACCTATGGATACTTTGAAACCCACAATCAAGGCTAACATGAAAGCACTGTTAGATCAGTGTTCTAACATCCATAACTGAAAACTGCTTCCACAACTAGAGATTGAAGAGATACGGAAACAATGCTATGGCAAGGGGGAGCCAGATTGACAAGTCAGCATGGGGTACCATCACCCTAACCATAACCTACAGTGGCCGAGAAGTGTCAGGCGATTTGCAAACCCAAAACGCTTTGCAAAAGTAAAAAGCATGAAGGCCAATAGCTGCAGCAATGAGCCACAACATGAAACGCAAAAGGTTGACAACGGAAGCAGAGGAGAAGCACACCCCTCACACCCCGCTCTTTTGCTGTCTGTCTGAGGCTTTCAAAAAGTAGTCAATCAGAAAAGATAGCTTTATGGTGTCAGGCAAACAGTTAGTCGCTAACGTTAGCCAGATGTGCACATGTGAGCTGTACCATTAGCTTTCAGCAAAAGTAGATAATGTCACTGTGTTCCAAATCGGCCGCTAATGGCTAACATTCTATCAAAATATCACATTAAATTAGCCGTTAGCCGCTAACTAAAACCAAGTAGCTGGTATAGTCTGCAGCAGGGGTGTCCAAACTTTTTTTTCCTGAGGAAACATACAGAAAAGTATCTAAAGGACAGGGCCACTCACTGGACATGAGTAAAGCCTAACCTCTAATGCACTAATATTGGTATAATCAACCAAATGCAGGTAAATTATGTTTGATTATTGAATATGTTTGAAGAAAAAAAGCATCACAGCTCTCCATTTGTATATTTTTAATTGTATTTTTTACATAAAGATTATTGATGTTGGTCAAAACATTGAACTTTACTGTTCATTCAGCTTATTTGATTAAATTCAAGCAAAATATAATATAATAGTATTACCACAATACAGTGAGAAGAACAGCACTTTGAGAAGTCAGACCCACTGAGGCTCTGCCCTCCTGGATCTTACAACATTACAGATACAGATCCATTTCAGAGACATTATTAGATTCCTCCTTGGCCATGTTCAACCCTACAACCCAAGTTTCGTTAAAAGAAGGCAGTATTTTTGCTGTGATCCTGTTGAAGAAAAAAGATCTTAACCCTTTCATGCATGAATTATGAAAACCTCAGTCAGGAATTTTTTCCTAAGTTTTTTTTTTTATGTATCTTTAGGCATAAAAAGAACAATTTAATTTGTTGTTGTTGTTTTACACCGATTATTTAAGGAGTTACTGAAAGGTTTTGGTTTTCCATAGAAGGTCTTGCTGGATACACCTGAGCAGTTTGGCATATGACTGTCTCGGTCGCCATCTTGTTTTGCTTGACAATTTATATACAGTTCCAATGGCTGGCCACAAGGGTGATGCTCTAACCTCTACTTAAGTGGCCTATGTGCAACTTTCACCAAGAAAACAAAACAAGCAAAAAAACATTTGTTATGATAAAAAATATATATCTATTTCCATCCACTCAAATGGACATTTGCATGAAAGGGTTAAAGAACTTACATATTAAATTATATACATATGATTAATGAGATGACAGCAAAGGCCATTCCAGAAATACAGAAACTTTAACCGGCCACACTGCAAACAGAAACAGTTTAGTACTAATATAATGTGTGGCCCATACATCACTATATATTTAGATATTAACACGGGCCAATGAAAAAGTGATAGTCAGCCACAGTTGGCCCCCATCCTGTAGTTTGGACACCCCTGGTCTACAGGAACATCTGCGCTCAGTATGAACTAGAAGTACCTAAGTTCCAATGGGACATATCACCAAAGGTGGTTGAGAACAACACGGCTAAGGTGCTGTGGGCAGGCTAACCAACTGGACATAGTGGTGGTGGACAAAGTGTAGAAGAAGACAGTGGTGATAGATGGGGAGGTACCAGATGACGCCAATATAGGGATGAAGGAACTTGAACATGTAGAGAAGTTCCAATGGTGGAAAGAACAGCTGGAACCAATGTGGACAGTTGATGTAGACATGGTCCCCATGGTAGTAGGAGCACTGGGAGCAGTGACCCTGGGAGTGTGGCTCCAGCAGATACCAGGAATAACATCTGAAGCCTCGTTCCTGAAGAGTGCAATCCTAGGAACAGCTGAGATACTGCGCAGAACCCTCAAACTCCCAGGCCTCTGGCAGAGGACCCAGGACTGTGGATGACACAGATACCATGAGGGATGAGAGTTCTTTTTTTTTTTTTACATATATGTTTATGAATAAACATTGAAGAAATTCAATACAAAGATCCCCCCCCAAAAAATAAATAAAAATAAAAATAATAATAATGTTAATTGTCCAAATGTTGGACTCAACAATTGCAGATGCAAAAAAACGCAGAAAATATATTGAGAAATTAAAATTATTATTAAACTATTAAATTAAAATAATGAAAAAATATACTACAAATCAATTGCGAACATTAAAAAGTTAAATCATTATTAATATTTAAAAAAAGTAAAAATACAAATAAAAAAAGATTTTTAAAAAAATGAATTAAATTATGAAAGTTCATTTGTTACTTGACAGATACTTAACTAACTTGAATCATTTTATCATGCAGGAACATATTCTGGAACCGGTGAGACGAGCCCTTGAGTATTACTCTGACCTGGAGAGAGCCGGCAAGAAGAAGGAGCAGGGGGAGGAACAGGAGGAGGAGACCAAGGTGTGAGGAGGAACAGGAGCAGGAAGGGACCAAGGAGTTAGGTGGAGGAGCTGACAGCATTGTTTATTATTTGAATATTATATAATTATTACATTATATTCAGCAGCAGGTTGTAGTGACTCCGTGAATGTTAAGATTAGTTTTTCAGAATATTTTCGCTAGTTGGTTTTGTTAATACAACTAAAATTCAAATGTTTTTGTTTCTTTTGCATGTTGTGGACTAAAGACATTTGTTTGTTCATTTTTTATTTACTTTGATTTTGATGATGAAATGAATATAAATTGTCTAGTTGCGAGCTGAAATCAGCTGTAAAGTCAGAAGGCGAAACCCTGATCCCTGCTGTATGATCTAAATGTAACAATTTGATGATAAAAAGGAGAAATCTGGTGGTTTTTCTTTTAACATTAAATTCATTTTTAATCAAGCAGATCAAACAGAAAATTAAAAAAATGACATACTATAAATGCAGCCATTATTCAAACCGTTCAAATGGGAAATAAATTGAGATTTCTGATTTAATTCGACAATATTGGTAAATTTGTAACTTTAAATGACAGTCACGTTATTTGCAGATTGCATAAACATGAAATGTTTAAAGAAAATTCTACATAAAACAAATAAACCGAAAATAAATAAATCCGTCAGCACAGAATAAAAAAAAAATCAGAATGTCATAAATGCATTAAACAATTAATAGAAAAAATGCAAAAAGAAATAGGATTAAAATGGAAATTGAAAATAAAACCGTCAATGAATACAAAGGTAAAAATTTTAATAAATTAAATTTTAATTGAAACAATCTTTGTCACAATTATTATTGAATAAGCGGCTACATTAATTTTAAGAATTATTCATGGTACATTTAATTAAATGTTGATTCACTGATTTTGTCTTTCATATTTAGAGCATCTGCCCTCCACAAAAAAACAAACAAACATCATAGTAAAAAAAACAAAAAAACAAAAATCAAGTTCATTCTCCATCTGAAGGTTTATTTTTACACTTCATTTACAAATTTAAAAAAAAGAAGAAAAAAAGGTGCAAATCTGATTTAAAACTAAACAGGGTCACAACAAACCTTAGTATTCAGTGCTGCAAAAAAGTATTTGCCACCTTCTGGTGTCCGATTTCTTTGCATAATGGTCACATTTAGATGTTTCAGATTAAAATTAAAAAAAAGACAAAGATAACCTGAGTAAATACAAAAATGCAAATTTATTAATTACTGATTTTAAGGGGAAAAAGCTATCCAAACCTGCTTGGCCCTATGTGAAAAAATAGCACAACAGTAACAGCTGATCAATCATGAGTTAAATGTCAGCCAGGTCATAAATGAAATCATCTTTGAAATAAAAACTGTATTTAGTATTTACTTGTCTAATCTTAAAATTGTTTTAATGATCTGAAATATTAAGTGTGACAAATATGCAGGATAAATAAGAAATCAGGCACTGTTTACAATAACAGTTTTTTTTTTAATACCTTCTTTTGGCATTTAAAAACAAAACATTGATCAAAAGTAGCATCAACAACATAAAGTCTGTTTCCAGTTTTAATGAACAGTTAGCAGCTTGAGGTTCTTTTTATTACAACAAAATTCACAAGACAGGAAACTGCAGGGATAAAAAAAAACAAAAAAAAAAACACCAAACGTGCAGTTGAGGACACAGAACTGATTTTCTTTTGTCTTTTTTATGTTGGAAATGACAGCAGCAACAATGACACGTGTTAGTGACTTTCCTTCATGTATGCGAGGGGATATTTGTCTGTTCATGTGATAAAAGAGACATTATTAAAATACAACAGTTATGTGTTGTTCTGTACCTCATTACCTTTCTCAAACCTCACTGAGATTCTGCATTGGATGGAAGTTTGTACAGTGGCCTGGAAGTGAAAGGTGATTTGCAAATTCAAAAAGCTTTGCAAAAGAATAAAGCATGAATGCCAATAACCGCAGCACAAACGCAAAAGAGCCACAACACGAACACAAAACATCGACAACGGAAGTAAACTTATGACAGATGCAGAGGAGAAGCACACCCCTCACCCCCCGCTACTCTGCTGTCTGTCTGAGGCGTTTAAGAAGCAGCCATTCAGAAAAGATAGCTTTATGTTGTCAGGCTAACCGTTAGCCGCTAACTTTAGCCTGTCCGACGGTTAAGAAGTTGGACTATAGTTTTATACTACTAAATAAAGTACAACCATAACATGCTCATTAATATTACTAGTTAATGTGATATTTTGATAGAATGTTAGCCATTAGCTGGCTGATTTGGGACCCAGTGACGTTATCTGTCTGTCTTAGGCTTTTAAGAAGCAGCCATTCAGAAAAGATAGCTTAATGGTGCCAGGCTAACTGTATGTCGCTAACGTTAGCCAGTCGTACACATGTGAGCTGTACCATTAGCTTTCAGCAAAAGTAGATAACGTCACTGTGTCCCAAATTGGCCGGCTAATGGCTAACATTCTATCAAAATATCACATTAAATTTGCCATTAGCTGCTAACATGAGCCTGTCCAACGTAAAAGGAGTTGGACGATAGTTTTACACAGCTTAATTAACTGAAACCATAACATGATTATTAATATTATTATCTAATGTGATATTTTGATAAAATGTTAGCCATTAGCCAGCTGATTTGGGACACAGTGACGTTATCTACTTTTGCTGAAAGCTAATGGTACAACTGGCTAACATTAGCGGTTAACGGTTAGCCTGGCACCATAAAGCTATCTTTTCTGAATGGCTGCCTCTTAACAGCCTCAGACTGACAGCAGAGTAGCAGGGATTGAGGGGTGTGCTTCTCCTCTGCTTCTGTTGTAAGTTTATTTCCGTTGTCGATCTTTTGCGTTCCTGTTGTGGCTCTTTTGCGTTTGCGGCAATTGGCATTCCTGCTTTTTGCTTTTGCAAAATGTTTTGAGTTTGCAAATCGCCTGACACTTCCTGGTCACCGTAAATTAGGGATTGTGAGAGAAACATTCAGTCCTGTACCGCTCTACGAGACAAATCCTGAAGTCTTTTTATCCATCAAACCATTACAGTACGGTTCTCTGCTTATCTGAGCACCATTTTGCTGATCCGATGCTGTAATAAATTTATATTATATCATTATTACTATTATTATGGGCACATGTCTTCTGATGACCCCAATGGGTCAAAATTAAATCTTTTAAAAACAAAATTTCAAGTTTTTCCTCCAATTTGCCAACATTTGTGAGGAAAATTACATGCAAAAAGAAACATTGACACAATTCACAAAGGACTGAAATCACTTCCAACTGAAACACATGTTGTCAGTGAAAGTGACAAATAAATGCAGTACTTTGATCTTTGACTCTCAGAAAAACAAAATCAGCATGTAGACTATAAATAAGGACATTATAAGGAAAAACTACATAAAAGAAATTATTGTCATTCAGATATTCATCATCACAGATTAGTGTTTATAACGTAATTTAACAGTTTCTTCACATTTCAAGGCTATTTGAAACCTTTTAACACAATCCAATGAAGAAAAGACACTGAAAAGTGTAAAAGTAACGGAATAAGGTTAAAAAAAAAAAATCTACATTAATAAATATGAATAAATATTAACACAAAACAAAGTGCAGCCAGCCTTAAATAAAAGCAGAAAAACATCAGGTTTAATCTTACAGAGCCTCAAAAGGGACATAGGAAGAAAAAAAATGTGCAACAGAAACTAAACAGTGCTCATGTGAAACTTTCTCGTGCTTTTTAAAATATTTATATTTTTTCTTCCATTGTCCCTTTCAGGGCCCCGTATAATCCCACTGCTGGTCCCTTTTATATATTTCATCAAAATCAAAATCAAAATCTGAAATTCCTTTTAACTTCTGGTCTTCTCTCAGATTTTAATAAACTGGGTTTCAGTTTTTCTAACACCAATATCAATCATCTTCAGGCTTTTATTGGATATGATGTTGTTTATAAAGGTATGTAGCACAGTCATTTTGATTTATCTTTCAGACAAGACTTTTTTTTTTACTGACATGATTTTACATACGGCCAGCTTTCACTGCTTTGTTCACATGCACAAAATATTCCAGTGTTTGTCCTCATTTTGAAAAGATATTAATATTACTAAGCTTCACATAGTTCATTGATATTCCTGTTCACATGCAGCTGTGCTTCCTCCATAATCACAATAAACAACAAAAATAATGCTACTGTTGCCAATATGCTTATAAATAATTTGCAACATTTGTAAAAATTTGCCCGTTACAGTTAGAATTCTATTGGGTTGTATTTGTCCTTTAAATGGTCTTGAATTTGTTTAATATAAAGGTTGTTTTTTTTTTAAGGCTGCCCTAGTGGTAGTAGAAAGCAGTGAAACTGAGAGAAACCACTCGGAACCAATGCAGACAAACACGATTCTGAAGATGGCACGACGGGCATAATCGGAAGGGAATTTCAGTGTGCATGTGAACGCAGATTTTCAGTCTGAAACGTAATTTCTACCCTCCCGTTTCACCACATACTGCAGGTTCTGCTTGTCAGTTTTTATTTTTTTTATGATAGATCTATTAAATAATAATATAATTACTGATAAATGATCCTGACACTAAACCAGAGTCTGGCACTCTAAACATGATGTTGTTGGCAACATGTGACTTCACTTCACGGATCTGCCGAGAACTAACGATGATTTAACGCGGTGTAAGTGTTCCCGGTGTTGTGGTGACTGCCGGGGGAGGGGGTGCAGGTGGACTCGCCTGTCAGCAGGAGGAGGGGCGTGGCACTAGTTGAACATGATGGACTCGGGGTCCTGGTTCATCATCTGAGCCATGTGTCGCAGCACGTCCTTCTTGGTGATGATGCCCAGCAGGCGCCTGAGCACAAATGCAAAGGATCAGAGGTCGGGGTCGTTTTTCAATGATCAGAGCACTGTTATATATTACGGTTGCGCTCATAAGTTTACATACCCTGGCAGAATCTATGATTATTCGGCCATTTTTCAGATAATATGAATAATAAAAAAATGCTTTTTTTTTTCATTCATGCTTAGTGGTTAAGTGGCCAATAAATGGCTTCACCCAACCACTGACCATGAATGGAAAAAAGTTTGTTTTATCATTCATTATCTCTGAAAAAAAGGCCAAGAAAGCAAAAATTCTGCCGGGGTATGTAAATGTTTGAGCACAACTGTAAGTCCGGAAGGTTATTGCTGCCACACTAGAAAAAAAAAATGTTTACTCCATTTATCTCGCAAGAACAAGATACCAACACTTTGTTACGAGATAGTCAAAATTTCTCATTGTAACGAGATAATGAAAGTTTCTCGTTAAACATTGCCACTTGTTGTGAGCCCTGTTCTTTTGTGGATGCTGACTAAATCTGTCAATGAAAAGTGACTGTACCTGTTTCTATGTATTTGTGTGGACTTGCGGTGAAAGAAAATGGCACTGTGGCCAAGAACCTCAGTTTATGTCAGCTTTTTTTTTTTTTTTTTTCTTAGCTCTTTCTTACGGAAGTGTATTGCTGCCACCCTTATAAAATATATATATACACACTCCATTTATCTCATTATAATGAGATACTTTGAGTTAATAATAGTTTCTCGTAATAACGAGATAATGGAAATTTATCGTTATAACCAGATACTATCACATTAATTTGAGATAATGAAAGTTTCTGGTTGAGAAAACTAAAAACATAAGAAAAATGATGAAGAAAGGATAGTTTCTTGTATAATGAGATTTAGGACAGTGGATGACACTGATAACAATATCCACAGATGATGATACTGTTATCAATATCATACACTGTCCTCAATAACTGTAGACTCTCACTGTCTCAACCCAAGCTGAAGGCAGAATTTAATAAAATTTTCCAAACAAACAACAACCTATTATTTCAACTTGTTTCCTTTAGTTTTGCTATCTGGAAATAACATGATAATATCTCGTTATAAATATATAAGAGGCAATTAAACCAGGGTTGTTAACAGATATGTGAACCCTAACCCTAACCCAAGTCATTTATTTTCTATTTTGTCCGCAAAATCTTTGAGCTACAAAAGTAAACTTCTGAAATGTATTATTTTAATGTGTTCCTATTTATTTAATAGATAAAATCATGTATAAAGTATGTGTCTTCATCAAATTTCTAAAATGTTTGTTTCATGTGTTGAATATACTGAACATATATAATATTCGAATAGGCCATCCCTAGACAAAAGTTAGTCTCTTTCCATATTCCTGAGTTTGATAAGTGAGCAAAAGCGTTTTTCATTCAACCCCGTGGTTGTCGGTATCCAGAAGCGCAGAGTTAGCTTAGCATAGAGCGCCCTAATTGGGAGTTGCCACTTAGCCAGTCGTTCACAAAATAGTCATAAATGAACTCGAGAATTTTCCTAATTTCATCTTTTGACCTGTCCATTCAAACCAAATACAAATGTCAATGCCAATATCACGAAGGGTTTGCCTGGGACAGACAAAGTCTTGGGACTATATTCGGGCAAAGCACGGGCGAAGCACCGCTGATGGGCGCAAAGTCATCGTGACACCTGAAACCATTGGTGTGTTGACGGAAGTTGGGTGTTTTCAGGTGCTATGGGCTGAATGAATGGGCTTTTGCTCACTTATCCAACTCAGGGGAATATGGTAAGGGACTAAATTTCGTCTAGTGGTGGCCTATTCCTTTAAGATATTTTCATGTAGAAATGCGTTTTGCATCTGGAGTCAGCAGCCACTTTGGTCAGATTCTTTCTGGATGAATGCGGAGTGTCTCCTGAGCTCACCCGCTCCTGGTGACGAGACACTGGCGGAGGCCGAGCTTGCGGAAGATGTCCACAACGGTCTCCATGGGCGTGTGGTCCGTGACGGTGAACGGGCTGAGATTCAGGATGCGCCGCAGCTTCAGCGGCTGCGGGTTGCTGGCCGGCAGCTGCGGGGCGTCCTCGGTGAAGTACACCACTGAGCTGCTCACGACGCCATCCTGCTTCTGGCGGGCGTTTTCTGTCCACAGACAAGACAAAAACATCTTACTGTATCTTTCTAATATACAGTGGTCCCTTGCTGTATCGCAGATTTTTCTTGACTGTAAATTACAGCAGTGGTCCCCAACCACCGGTCCGCGGACCAGTACTGGTCCGTTGGTCATTTGGTACTGGGCCGCACAGGAACAAAAAAAATAACATTGTTTCTGTTTAACTGATTATCCGAGTCTGACAGATCTTTTACTTTGAAAAACTGGATTCTCTCCGTTTCTTGTGACAGTTACCGCTCAACTAAGCCCACAAACTCGCTAAAAAAATGAGTAAACAAACATCTTTTTTTTTCATTTTTGCAGGGACAGCAACCAAAACAAAACCACAGATTAAACTGGACATGAGAAACACAGTTCAGGTGTCACTGTCGCCTGTTAGAATCAAGCTCAGGGCTCCACTGATATTGCGTTAAGATCGATTGGGTTTCCCTTTGCATTTTGCATTTTTTATATACTATAGATATATATTATTAGATATTTATTTCATGCTTGTTTTATAATTTTTTGTTTTGTCTATCCCCCATATCTTGAAGACGTAGGTATGGTCCTTGTGAATATGTCTTATATAGAACCGGTCTGTGATGCAAAAAACGTTGGAGACTGCTGTGTTACAGCACTGTAAGTCTAATTTCTAATGCCTAAACTAGATCTCTGAATTCTGTGTCCTGATTGGCTCACTGACCAACCAAGTGCTGTGTTTTGTATCCTGGGTGCTGACTGGCTCAGGGTCTATAGCATCAGTCTCCTTCTTGTCTTGTATGTGTTCAGCATTGATGCCTAATTGTTGGTATGGTGTTGAAAAATTAGTGCCAGCAACTCCCCGTAAATACTTTCCTCACTTGGAAAAAGACACTTGTTAATCTTATCTCTTCCGAAAAAAAAAAAAAAAGAGTTACGGATGAGGGCGAAGATGACGTGGCATTAAAAATATGTAAGTTTAATAGAGTAGAAAGTGTGTAAGAATGTGGGAAACTTTAATAACAGTATGGGCAAAGTTTATAAAGAATGTGGGGAGGGATTATAAATCCTTAAAATGCAAATAATGAAATAAATATAAGGTCACTACTTCATGGATTTTTATCTTCAGGAACATAACCACCGTGATATACGAGGGACCAATGTATGACTAGAGCAGGGGTCTCCAAACTACGGCCCGGGGGCCGACTGTGGTCCACCATCAATTTTTAATTGGCCCATGTCAACATCTAAAAATATAATGAATTATGGCCCACATATAATATTTGTGCTGTTTCCGTTTGCAATTTGGCAAGTTTTCAGTTGCAGTTTCTGTATTTCTGGAATAGCTTTTGCTGTTGGATCATCTCATTAATTATATGTTTATATTTTTAATATGCCAGTTATTCTAAGATTGTTTTCTTCAGCAGGATTACAGAAAAAATACTGGCCTCATTTGTATTAAACTTGGGTTGTAACATGGTCAAGGAAGAATCTAATAATGTCTCTGAAATTTATCTGGATCTGATGTTATGATGTCCGATGTTATTGCATTAGAAGTGAGGCAGTTATCCACATTGAGTGAGTGGCCCTGTCCTCGGTATATATTTCTGTATGTGGCGATCAGGTAAAAAGTTTCGACACCCCTGTACTAGAGAATATGAGAAAACTACAACTTACTGATGGCGAGTGTGAGGTCCCGGCGCTGAACAAAGCCAATGAGCCTCTCTGACTCTCTCGACACGACCACGGGGAAGCCGTTATAATCAGTGTCTTTGATCAGAGTCTCCACGTCTTCCACAGTCGTCGTGTCCTGTGTAAGGACGGCCAGCGGCGGGTCGTTCCTGCGGGGCCGCATCACGTCGGTGGCCAGGGTTCGGTGCGTGAACTCGTCCCTGACGTCCAGGTACGGGTACCCGTTGAGCTGGATATGAGACTCGTAGATCCCTTCCTTCCCGAAGGCGTCTGCCACCCACTTGCTGGTGACCGCGGCTGCCATGAGGGGGACGATGTACTCCAAACCGCCGGTGAGCTCGAACATAATGACCACCAGGGAGACAGTCATCCTGGTCACCCCGCCTGAAGGCGCAATGACAACCAGTTTATTACAAACCAGTATGGTCAGGATGGGTCCATGTACTTTCTGTTCATTCTATTTTCAATTTTCAAATGCAAATTAGTAAACAAAACAGGGAATTTTTTCTATTTCCATTTCTGAGACAAGCTCGGACAAACAATTAAATGACCCTTTAAGAAGAAAACCGTTGCTTTTTCTAACCCAAAAGTTGGCTTTCAGGAAATGCTTCAAATTTCTGTATTTCCAGTTTCCATTTTCCATTTTAAGGCTTTTCAATCCGTCGCCTGGAAATAAAATAAATAATTGCGTGGACTGATCCGTGTTGCAGTACATGAAGAAGCAGTTGCGTCAGTTCACCTCAATAAACTTTGGCGTGGTGTTGGTGCAGTAACAATTCATTTGCACTATGGATTCGAGTTTTAATAGGCTCCAGCGACACCATTTGGTTGGAGTTCAAACTGTCAACTGAACCTGCTGCTGTTTGGCTATAACTTGCTATCGCGGAAAAAAGGCTGAAACATTGCTGCTCGGCATTCTGCTTCCGGTTCGCCTTGTTAAAATACCTAAAAGAATCCATGTATTTTTCCATTTTGGATTAACATAGATTGAATACTTCATTTTTATCTTGGGGAGAATAAATCAGTAATCAAAAAACAACACAAAATCCAATTTATGGCTATATTTGAATGGAGAATGGCTCATGTTTGTTTTTTTTAACCTGCTACATATATAAAAAAAAAAAAAAGAAAAATGCCCCGTTTGTTGTTTTGCGATATGCCTTTCAAAATCAAAAATAGAATGAACGGAAGGTTCACGGACCAAGATGCATCCAATTCCCATCCTTTCATAAAAGTAACTTTAGAGCTCATCAGTCTATGGTTGTTTTTCATTCATTAATCATATAGAATCTATCTTTGTGGACATGGATCTACTCACCCAGACAGGCGGCGGCGCCCACCATGGCATACAGTCCTGGTGTGACACAGTCCGCGCCGGGCCGGCACCAGTTCTTGAAAATGATCCAGTCATGGTGGTGGTACGCCATTTGCTCCACGGCGATCCCAACAATCCGTCCTGCAATTGCTCCGACAGCCATGCTAGGAATGAAGAGACCAGACGGGATCTGGACAGGAAACAGAGCTGTTAAGACGGCATCAAACTGAAACAATAAATATAAATTCTCATCTTAATGATGAGGCAATGTAAACAAAGTAGAAACTTGCGCAAGAGGAGCTCTGTTCAGACAGAAAACTTATTTGTTGTCAGGTTAGTTCTAGAAATCATCATCAATCACTGACCTTCATGCCAAATGTAAAGATAGTGATGACAATCTTGAAGACAAGAGCGAGGGCAAGCTGCCACAGGGCGTTGTAGACGCCGGGCCCCGCCGGGCGGTCTGGGATGTCATCCACTGGGCGGCTCATGTTGGGGTTATTTATATAGTCACAGAGCTGTGACGACTCCAGAGCACCGCAGTCGTTGAAGAGCTCAGAGATGAGCTCGCTGGTGCTTCGGCGGGTGTAGGGGTTGGGGAATGCCAGCACAGCGGTGATTCCTGTCACGGCGATGACTTCGAGGACCGGATACTTTCCAAGCTGGGTGGTCTTCCTCCGGCGGCACCATGCGATGTTGGCGCGGATGAAGAGGGTGCCCCAGAGGCCGCCGAAAACACCCAGCAGGATGAACGGCACCAGCTCCGCCATGTACCACGGAGTGTGGTACTCCACGTAGAACAGCACCAGGCGGCTGTTACCAAACGGGTTGATGGAGCGCAAAGTGAAGGCTGCAACCAGGGCGGCGAAGAATGAACGCCATAGAGTCTTCAGAGGGAAGTAGTAACTGACCTGCAGGAGAGACCAAGACAAATGATCCTCACCAAATTTAAGACAAGGAAAAAAACAAACTATCATCTTGTGCAGCTTCATTTACAGGTGCTTTTTAAGAAAGGCTTAGGTCCTAATGGGAAAAAGGAAAAATATGTAGATAAGTCGATTCATGTAATATAAGCAGATGTGGTGAAGATTAAAAGTGAAAGTACAGAGAAATTAGGATGGCTGGAGAGCAAAGGGTATCAAATGTGTGGGACTATTTTGCACTTTTGGCACGCCCAAACATGATATATATATTATGATTACAAACTGGTTTGCTGTTAATAGTAATTGAATTTCTAATGTCAAATGTCCGTTCCCCCTGCATGACCTTTTAATAGTCCAGAATTTAGAAATAATGATTCTCCAATTAGGGGAAAGTGATATAGCAATTGTACTCACTTTTAAAATATGTTATTTATCTTAATTTCCTAACCCTAACCCTATGCTATACATTTGTGCTCAAAAATATTTGGACAGCGACACAATCTTCAGGATTTGGGCTCTGCAAGCCAGCACATTGGATTTGAAATGCAGACTTGTATAGACAGAAATATATAATTAAACATGGAGGAATTGTAGCTATTTTTATACAAATGCTCCTCATTTCAGCGGCTCAAAAGTAATTGAACAAATAAACATAACCCTAAGAAATATGTTACTTTTCCATATTTTGTTAAGAACCCCCTGCAGGCAATGACTGCATGAAGTCTGGAACCCATGGACATCACGTTAGTGGCTAATGTTAGCCACTAATGTTAGCCAGTCGTTAGCTGTACCAATGGCTTTCAGCAAAAGTAGATAACGTCACTGTGACTCAAATCAGCCGACTAATGTCTAATATTCTACCAAATGATCACATTAACAAGTAATATTAATAAGGATGTTATGGTTGTAGTTAATTAAGAAGTATAAAACTATAGTTCAACTTCTTAACCGTCGGACAGGCTAAAGTTAGCGGCTAACGGTTAGCCTGGCACCATAAAGCTATCTTTTCTGAATGGCTGCTTCTTAAAAGCCACAGACAGACAGCAGAGTAGCGGGGGGGGTGAGGGATATGCTTCTTATCTGCTTCCATTGTCAATCTTTTGCGTTCGTGCTGTGGCTCGTTTGTGTTTGTGCTGCAGCTATTGGCATTTGATGCTTTTGAGTTTGCAAATCATCTGACACTTCCCGGCCACCGTATTTTCCACTTCTTTGGTTTAGAAAAACTCCTGGGTTGGGGTGTCCAAGTAGCTCAACTGGTAGAGCGCATGCCACAGAGGCTCAGTCCTCGCACGGTTGACCTGGGTTCAAGTCCGACCTGAGGTTCCTTTGCTGCATGTCCTCCCCTCTATCACCCCCTTCACTCTCTCTGTGCCACTGTGAAATAAAGCTGGAAAAAGCCTAAAAAAAAAAACCAAACTCCTGGGTTGCTTTTGCAGTATGTTTTGGATCATTGTCCATCTGTACTGTGAAGTGCAGTCCAGTCAACTGCACTGGCTGAATCTGAGCAGAAAGTATATCCCTATACACTTCAGAATTCTCTCTTTGAGGCTGATTAATGCTTTGCACCTTGTGGTGAATCCTTGAATCAAGTCCAGACCTTCTAATTGCTTAATTGATGACAGGTTAACAAGGGAAGACCCCATGTGGCCTTGTTATCGTTTTTTAAAACGGAAAAAAAGCACCTCAGCACATTAGCACATAATAATACAGTCAAAGAGTCAAAACACAAGACACTGCATGTGGATGGGGTAGGGAGTAGCGGGTCGGTGGGGATCCAGCCACAGTGTCCCCCTGCTGAGGGGGTGGGCGCGCAGCAGAATACAGCGCACAGCTCCTGCCACCCAGCGGAGAGCGCTGTAGCGTGGAGGAGGGGGTGTGTAAGGGGCCACGAAGGCATTGAATAAAGGGGGAGTGCGGTGTGTGTGTGTGTGTGAGTGTGTGTGTAAGTCCAAAATCAATAAAAAGTAATAGTTAGGTGCAGCTTTAACTGTAAGTGATCATGACTAGACATTTATTATTATAGCATATTGTCTATGAAAAGTTTTTTTCAACTAGGTTGACATTGCCTAACATATTTACATAAATATCATCAATCCCTCTTTTATTTAGAACGTGTTGAAAAATATGCTTTCCTCCAGTGTTAGGGAGTTGTTCACTGGAAACAGTTTGTTTAGCTATGAGCTTTTATCAGTTGAGAGTTTGCGCTGCTGCTGCACACTCTCAGGCCAAAATTGATGTTATACCACGAGCGGACTCATACAACGAACCTCTTCCAGGCTGAACAGAACTCCTCCGATGGGCGCTCCAAAGGCCACCGACACTCCAGCTGCTGCTGCCGCCGATAGCACCTGAAAGGTCGGAGGTCAAGGTCAGCTCAAAGCACTCAGCATACATCTGTCCAGATTATTTTAAAACTGTTTTTAGGTACAATGCATATTTAGTTGTTGTTGTTTACATATTTCATTCACTTTGTTACGATATTAATTATTGTATTATGTGTCATAACAAATTGCACAAACATCTTTGCTAATGTTTTTGTAAAAATGTATAAAAAGTTTGAAAAATTACAAAAACCAACACAACATAAAGTCTCTACAAGACCAATAAAAATATTATTTTAATAAGTGTTCAGTAAAGCATATTGTTCAGCTCTAAATATAAAGGTAAATAATGAAAGAAATAAAGATAAACAAATGTAATAAATCTGCAATTTGTATGTTCAGTGTTGTGCCTGAACCGATCAATGAACAATAGTTCACAAATGAAAGTTCATGAAAGTGTTCATACTTTGGAGGAACGTGAAATGAACGCACAGTGCTGCTGCCTAGTGAACGCGACTATAAACTCGTTCATTCTGGTGTCTGTGAACGGCACGCTCTCTTGTTCGTTTTCGTTTAATGGCGTGCCAGATTTCAGATATCCCATTAATCCCATTAACTGCGTATAGAAGTAGCTCCGTCTTCATCTCTGAGCTGCAGCTGGACAATCTGGTGCTGCAGTAAATTGTTGGAGACCTGCAACCACTGAGGAAAGTGGAAAGCCCAGCTTCCATAAAGTTAGTAAAGGGGTTGCAACCTACCAAAACAGTGCCATCAAGAAGAAAAGTACAAACATTTATTTATTATTATTTAAATTTAAAGAATATACATGAACTGAACAAGTTCATTTTAGGAACTGTGAACTTCATTCAAAATTTTGAACTACAAACAATGAACTGAACTGGTTCATTTTAAAATGTTTTAACTGAATATAGAACCATGTAGAAAATGAACTTTCCCAACACTGTTCAAAATCTGATGGCCCAAAGCATTTAACCGGTTCAGTGTGAGCTGTGGCGTACCTCGCGGCGCTTGCCCTCGTTCTTGCTGTACTTGGAGAAGAGGCTGCAGAAGAGGTTTCCGCAGCAGCAGGCCACGTGGACCAGGGGGCCCTCCTTTCCCAGACTGAGCCCCGACGACACCGCAAGAACCAGCGTGACCGTCTTGATCAGCAGGGTCCATTTCCCCAGGTAGCCCCGGATGATGAAGCCGCTGAGTATTGTCTTTATCTGCACAACACAGTATATGGTTACATCTGTACGGCTACCTTTATAATCCAGACTTATTTAAAACTGGATGTATAATCACCTCTGGGATCCCCGAGCCACACGCATATGGAGCGAACACTCTCACCAGTGACACCGCCAGGAAGGAGAACAGCAGAGCCCACAGCACATACAGGGTGTAGTTCAACACGTAGGCCCCGGCCCCCTGAGAGAAGAACCATAAAAACATTATAGCAGAGACAATAGAGAGGGGCTTCACACCAGCACGTTCTGGTTCGGGAACTCGCTTTGTTCTGGATTCTGAGAACCTTGGTGCTTTCTCGCAAACCAGGTCGTGTTCATACCGGTTTAAGCAGAGTGGGAGGAAGTTAATTGGTGTTAACGCACAACATGCTGAATTGCATTGATATTTTGGTAGCTTTTGCTGGGTTGGGTTCTTGTACCTTCCATTCATTGTATTTTCAATTTTGAAAGCATATTGGAAAACAACAAACAGGGCATTTCAGCCTTTTTTATGTGATTAGCGAGTTTTAGCGTTTCTAGCAAAACAGCAGCAGGTTCGGATGGCAGAGTGTTTAAAGTCGAATCCATAGTGCAAATGAATTCTTACTGCACCAACACCACACCAAAGTTTACAGAGGTACACTGACGCACTGTGTCCTGCAACACGGATCAGTCCGACCTAATATTTATTTTATTTCCGGGCTATGGACTGAAAAGCCTAAAAATTGAAAATGGAAAATGGAAATACAGAAATCCAAGTGTTTACAGAAAGCTAACTTGTGGGTTAGAAAATGCAATGGTTTTCTTTTAAAAGGGTCATTTAATTGTTTGTCCAATGCTTGTTTCAGAAATGTATGTAAATAGTGTGTATATCAGTGTTGATATTTTGCAGTTGTGGCAGTAGGATGAGCACCGATTATGTCATCGTTCGTGGGGCTGAACCCAACATTTTTTGGTTCTATGTAAAAGTAGATAACGTCACTCAGGCTAACCGTTAGTCACTAATGTTAGACAGTTACTTCATGTCTTAGGCTTCTCTGAAGTTCATTCAGTGAAGTTAATTCAGTAAAGATAGATTTATGATATTAGGGTAACCATTAGCCGCTAACGTGAGCCTGGCTGATGGATAAGAAGTTGGACTTTAGTTTTACACTACTTTAATTAACTCAAACCATAACATGCTCGGTACTATAATTGTTTAATGTGATATTTTGATAGAATGTCCAGCCGATTTGGGACTCAGTGATGATATCTACTTTTTCTGAAAGCTAATGGTACAGCTCACATGTGTATGACTGGCTAACATTAGCAGCTAATGGTTAGCAGCTTAATGGTATATGAATAGTCGTCATCAGGTTTGACCTCTGCGTGGCCGGTCATCAGCTCAGCCCACTTCTGCCACTGGGGACATTTGTCTCGGTCGTCGAAGGTTGTCTCATTGGACGTCCAGCAGCACTGCTCGTGGCTGTACCAGAAGGCCGACAGACACACGCCTTCCTTCAGGTCCGTCATCCAGTCCACCGCCAGGTCAATCACTCCAGCCAGCGTACCTGATACAACACAAGTTTCGTCAGATAAAAGTCTGGGTAAAGGACTGTTTCTGCAGTGGTTCCAAGCTGCACAAACACTTTCACCCCTGACATGAGGTTTGCTTGTTCATATAAAACTTTTGCGATATTTAACAAAACTTCCTGCAACTGAATTCCCATGAACTGAGGTCTAAATTGTTTAACCAACCAATAGTTATCATCATACAGTCACTCATTATGCCAAGCTGTCTGTGAGACATTTGTGGTATTTGTCCTGCTTTTTCATGATGTTTCCATTACTCCAAACCAGAAGAATACAAACATCCAAAGGAGCAGAGCTGACTGAATGTTTAAGCTAGCATTTACAGAAAGATTTCTTGTTTATGTTGATTTAAATTGAACTTGCTCACAGCGCTCTGTCAAAATGTTTTGGTGCAACTTTTGTAAACTCCAAAGCAGCACCTCTTGCAGCATTACGGCTACTGTAGTCAGGAGCATCGCATAGTAATACGGACTGTGCTTCACCATAATATTACAGCGTGTGTATATAAGGACCCGAAAATGGCACCTATCAAGCGACACAGTTACTACGCAGACTTCAAACATTTAGTGGTACAAAACTGTTTTTTTTACATGTTACAACTGAACGAGGTCGGGAGTTATTGTGAATACGCTCATTAAAGCTTGAACAATGTTTAAAGTTATTGTGAAAGTGTTTAATAAAGTTTGACTGACTTTTTATCTGACTGTTTTGTTTTGCTTAATGAGCCTTATAGTCCGGTGCGCCTTATATATGAAAAAAGATAAAAAAAATAGACCATTCATTGACACTGCGCCTTATAATCCAGTGTGCTATAGTGCGTAAAATACGGTACTAATAAACAGCCTGGCAGGTAAATAATCCGTCCCTCCTGACCTGAGAGCAGTCCGATCAGCAGCATGACCACCCATCCTGACCAGGCATCCAGTAGGCTCTTGATCAGCTCCCAGATGGACTCTTTGCTCTTACTGGTGATCTGGGAGACAAAGTCATAGATCTGATCATTATAGGACAAAATTAGTTATTAGTTAATGAGGACAAAAGTTTTATGTTGCAGCAGGTTACTCCTCCTAACTGGATAAAGGTGATGTTTTCTTCCTCCACACATTGACTGCACAGAAAACATTTTTTATTAAAGTTTGTCATTGTTAAGTTACTCTGTTAAAGCTTTATTTTGCTCTTCTTTTGCATTATCTAATTTTAGATCTGTTCTTGTTACTCCATTATATCCTTCACTGTTGTAACACTGCACACTTTTGAAACAGGAAACAAAGGTATTTGTGAAAAAATAAATCTTATTCTGTTTTCACTTCACCTCTTGTTTCTGTGTCTCAACAGGAACAAACAATCTGTTCTTAATGGGTTAATAACATAACAAAAAAAGACATCTACTGAATAAAACCTAAATAACATTAAAATATGTTTTTCCACGTTGTCCCACCTTGCGATGGCGGTCCGTGTCTCTGGATTTCTCCCTCAGCCAGTCAATGGTGTGGAAGTCTTCATACGTGCCCACGTCAGGAAAAGGCTCGTCCAGAAAATCCATCAAGTTCCCCGCTCCGTTCATCTCCTCTGTGGGCGTGGCACTGCTGACGCCTGGTGGAGCGAGCAGACGGTCAAACCCATCACGTCATTATCACCTTATTCACTGAGATTACTTTGGTCAAGCGTTACTTTGAAGGAGACATCTACTGTCAGCAGCTGTCTCACACAAACTGTCTTAACATTTGCTCTTGGAGCTACTCCGTTGCATGATTATTATTACTTCGATAGATCTTAAAATAACTTAGTTAATGTTTCTGAAATGGATCTGTAAGATCCAGGAGGGCAGAGCCTCGGTGGGTCACTTCTTAAAGTGCTCCTCTTCTGCACTGTACTGTGGTAATAATATATAATTTGTCTATTTTGTTTCTTTGTATAAAAACTGAAGATCTGTATGGTTGATTCTTTATTTTCTTAAAACATGTTCAAATATCAAACATTATTTACGTGCATTTGCTTTATCAAACCATTATCAGTGCATTAAAAATTAGTATACCTCACTGAGTGGGTGGCCCAGTCCTTCATATACTTTTTTGCATGCGGCCCTCAGGAAAAAAAATTGGACACCAATGGCCTCGAGCCACTTCGAAATTACTTGTTTGCTAGATGACAAAAAAACCTGAACTTTTCTTCCAACACAACACACTCGTAGTACGCAACATTTATACATTAGAAACCTGGCAATATTAAAAGTAATAAGTGGACTGCTTATTCCACTCGCACACTGCATGCATGCATGATGTGACAACGAACAATCTTATTTATTACAAGAAATATTACTGCCTGGAAAATGACACGATAACAACCTAATGTTAAAAGTATTCTGATATTTTGTTACGTTTGTTGATGCTACATGCCCAAACTTTGAAAAATTATGTTATATTCAAGTGTGTAAGACGCAGAAAAGCTGCTGATTTGTCTACTTCAAACAATATAAGTTGATATGTTTTTTAACAGATCAGCTGTGAGGCCAGTAGAAAAATAATCAACCAACTAATCAGAATAGCTATAAGCTTGATTCATTATATCAGCCATCTGAACCCGTTTAGTTTTCAAGGGTGAATAACTGACAATTATTTAATGTATTCATAACACAGCGGTTGTCTGTTTTCAACTAATATCTAATTTATTTGAATAAATCAGAGGATCCGGCTTAATGTGTTCGCATCCGAGCTAAGTTAGCTCTAGATGTCTTAGCATCCAGAGCTAACTTAGCATGATAAAGTCGTGCTTTACCTTCAGCAGCCTCCATGTTTCGGTCCTCCCTGACAACAGCGGAGACAATGATTGTTATAAATCCCTGACTTTTTTTATGTGCACTGTTTTTGCATTTCAGCTTTGTTATGGAGAAGAACGTGTCGTTAAATGGTAAAATATAAACAGACAGCGTCAAAGGCTGCTTCCCACAATGCACCTGTTCACACTCACTCGCATCAAGGAACGCCTATTACACAGATTATTTTAAATTGTAGTAAATATTAAAAACTGTAAAAATGAATTGATAAATAAATAAATACGTATGGTCCTATTACATTTATTTACAAAAATTGGTGTCAATCAAAAAATGCCATAAAGCATTTGATAAGGAATATTGAGGACCTTAACTGCATAAAGAAAATGTCGTTCGACTGAATGTCGTTCAGTG
Organism: Hypoplectrus providencianus; assembly: GCA_028566105.1. Lineage (NCBI taxonomy): Eukaryota > Metazoa > Chordata > Actinopteri > Perciformes > Serranidae > Hypoplectrus > Hypoplectrus providencianus. Next base: position 178,499 of record JAOWBC010000959.1, on the reverse strand, counting down.
CTTGAAATTATAAAGATAAACATTTCCAACAATTGTTTAAAAAATATGTAATCATTTTAAACGTATTCGTAAAATGTTTTCAACAAAGAAGAAATATAGTAAATACGTTTTAAAATGTTTACAACATGAATAAAAATAGACCAGAAAATCAGAACCTTTGAAAATGTGTAGATATTTCAAAACGTTTTATGTATTTTTCTATATGAAAAAAAAAGTTTTTGTCTTTCACTGAAAAAAAAATTAAAACATTAATTTGTTTATTTAGTTCGCCGTCACAACCAACTTCCGGAAGTTTGCTCTTCAAAATAAGATAACAAACTAGGGTTAGGTCAAATACTGTATACTGTATATCCGGGCCATTGTCATTCAATCCAGTCACTAAAGTATGTTACAGAATAGCTATTTTATTTTATGAAAATACTGTTCCTATGACACCGAGTCTTTGAGGGGGGTCTTACTCTAGTTAACACAAATTTTTTAAACTGTTTTTTGTTTGTTTGTTTGTTTGTTTGTTTTTAATGAAACTTCAAGATAAAAAAAAAAAAAACAATGACTACTGGAATTTACAGTAAATAATATACAGTATTTTAATAGAGAAAAGAGTACGAGCAGGGGAAATGGCCATATTCACCCTTTAAAATAAAATTAATCTTGACTTATTGAACATGTTTATTTTGTTGTTGTTCTTTGTATTGTTTAATTTGCACAGTTTTTCTGGAAATCATTATCTGGGAATTTTAATTAAAAGGTGTTTTTTTTTTTTCAGTAAAACAAAAAACAGATAAATAAATATTTCTGATTCAGCTAATATTGAGATAGTAGTTCTTGTTGCTATATGTGTTTTTTGACCCAATATTTGATTAACATGTTTTCCTGCAGTAATATATATACATATATATACGAAATAAGTTGACCCAAAACATTTGAAGGGACATGTGAAGGGAAGAACAATTCAGATGACTTTACAGCAGTAAAAATACTAAAACCACATTATGAAATCACTCCACTCCAAGTTAAATGATACCTTACTAACCAATACCTTACAAAAAGTAAAAGAATCAACATATACGTACAGTATCAATGATTCATTTGATTCATATTATTGGTGCATTTATATAAGCAGCATTTTAATGTGTGAGGACTAATTTTAACTACTTGTTATACTGTTATATGCTTAAATTAAAGTCTTGTAACTTAAAATGTATTATGTTTTTCAGGTTAAATCTTATGACCTGAGAAGTAGAGTATAAGTAGAAGTATAAAGTAACAAAAAACGGAAGTAAAATATGGATACCTCAAATTGTAACTAAGATAAGGAAGTATTCAGGTTATAAAATGTTTTAGAAACAGCAAATTTGCTCCATTCATCTCGGTTCTCTGTGACATGAATTCAGATTTTCAAATCTGCTCCCAAACGCGGCGCTCCTTTGTCCGATTGAGTTAATATGCAGGGAAAGTGGGCGGGTCACTGTCCAAGTGTGTTCAGAGTGCACTACTGTATTCGAGTTGCGATGGAAATTCAGGCTCTTTTTAGAGAACCGGCTCTTTTGGTTCGGCTCACTCAAAAGAATCGGTTCTTCTGATTTTTTGGTGCTTAAATTAATTTATTACATAAAACAATGTAAGATTAGGCGCAATATGAGTTACTAATGCAAAAAAAAAAAAAAAAACATGCACTATGCTTATGAAGGTTGCTTGTAGAGCCAGCTTGATATGAGATTTTAGCCTCGTAGACTCTACATTCTGCCATCGTTTGGTCAATTTTATTGACATGTGTCCACATTTGGCTGTGTTACCTGTGGTCACTCATTTTCTCAACTTTTTTTTTTTTTTTGCCTCGCTCCTGTTTCCCCTCTCGCCCCTCCCACAGAGACGACACCACATATATTGAGCAATCAAACGGGGAAGAAAAAAAAAACAACAGCTCCCAGTCAGGAGCAGTGGCTCATCAAAGAGCCGGCTCGTTTTTCGTTCCTCGTTCACGAGCGACACATCAATAGTTCAGAGGGCGCAGTCCTGCACGAGCAGCAGCAGAGCAACACGTTGGCTGTCAAAGGTTCAGTGTCAATCTCTTCTCACTCGGACTCAGGTGAGATGGCTGACACCAAAGCGGTGTTGTTCAACTTGTGGGGAGTTGTCGTCTCTTCCAGACCTCACGGAGTTTTAAATCAACTGGAGGAGTTGCATAACCTGCCTCGGTAAGGGCACCACTCTTTATGCAACATCACATAATCATCGACAGATTGCAGAAACTATGAGTATGAGACATATATGCAGGATGTTATGTGCGGTCATTCAGAGTAGGTGAAATTGTTATGTAATCTCTAAACAGGGAAGTAAATTGACTTCAGCGTGCAGCTTCAACTTTTTTTCAGGACTTTTGATGTACCTGATATTTTATTTTTTTTTGTAATTCTGAGTAGTGTCAGAGGAAACGGTGCAAAACTCCTGAATTAAATTTTCAGAACATGGACACTCTCCATTAAATATTTTGTAATTTCACTGTGTTTATGTTTATCTGTGATTTACACTTCACTGAATGGTGTGTGTGTGTGTGTGTGTGTGTGTGTGAGAGAGAGAGAGAGAGAGAGAGAGAGAGAGAGAGAGAGAGAGAGAGAG
>JAOWBC010000959.1:152594-168565 GCA_028566105.1 Hypoplectrus providencianus | reverse complement strand
GTGTGTGTGTGTGTGTGGCTGGGAGCAGAGCCAACGTCAATGTGTAAAGTTAATAAAGTTATCGACAGCCTACGATGTTCCATCAGTGTTTCCTAAACTTCTGCTGCTGTTAATAAACCTGGGCGACCCGCAGAAGTAATAAAAATAGATCGCGACAACCACCCAACACAAACACATGCATGAAACTGTTCCAAATTCGCTCGCTAAGCTAGCTAGCGTTAGCAGCGAAATTGCTCAGCTAATGTTACACTTATGTCACAAAACGCTGACAAACAGACGGCAAAAGTTAAACAAACATACAAACTTACTTACGTGGCATCACAAACAAAAATCCGCCTGACAGACACGTCCTCTTCGTGGTGTTCCCAGTCCCTCCTGATGCTACCCGGAAATGCCGATCGCAAAATCTAATCAGACGTCATCAGCGAGGCGTTCAAAGTCATCTCCCAGTTGCAAGAAATTTGGATTTGAATTTGACAGAATATACGTTCAATGTGAGAGTAAATATGACTTTAAAAGTTTTTTTCAAGGTGACTGGTTTGAGGGAGCCAACGACCCCCGTCCTAAAGGCCTCAAAGCAAGCCACAGACACAAAAAAACAACACACACATGTACTAAAATAATACACATTCACACACAAACACATGCAGTAAAATGCTGAAGTCAATACATTTTTTTGTTTTAATCAATTTTTGCGTCATTTGTCAGACATCCATCCCCATCTCAACCAAATCCCCGCTGCTGTGAAATCTCACTCTGAACTCACTTCTAAACTTGAAAGCCCTGTATGTGTTGACATCAGCATTTCTGGTCTTTCATTTTTTTCAATAAGGTTTTTTTCTGATTGTATGACCTTTTTTGTTGTTTGAAATGTTGGTAATAGTAAATTTCTTATTATATCTTATAAATAAATCTGCGGCCACCAGGTGGCGATAACGACCGTCCTTGAGTGCTGTTGTTTGGACCGTAGAAGAAGAAGCTGCTGCTGTTGTTGTGGGAGTGATCAGCTGACTGGGCTAAAGCTAAAGCTAAAAGATAATCATGGCGTTCGTCACAGCGAACTGGAATCCGCTGGGAGAAGCTTTTTATCGGTCAGTTTATATCTGTTTATCAATCATACAGCAGCTAACGTTAGACTTGCAGCTAACCTCACAATGAAGCTACAGACTGGTTTAAAGTTAGCTGTAAGCTAACGTCACTGTCTGTTAGCTGTGTCTCAGCATCCTTAGCCTGCCCGTCATGTGACACATCTAACGTTAGCTAATTATGTTTTTAATGAAATTTCACTGTGTGCGTATGATAACAGACAACCATTACCAAATATTTTCACTCGACTAACACTATTCAAAACAGGTATGTGAATGGCATCATGGTCAATCAAACAGAGGAGTCAGGTGAGGTCCATTATGACGAATTGAGCAGAGTACTCAGACCAACCAAAAACAGTAGTCTGGTGAAACTAAACAAAACTAAAACTAAATGATGTCTGAAGTTTTATAAGAGCTGAAAAACAACTGTCATAATGATGCACTATGACTCGCTCTCTTTCTCTCTCTCTGTCTCTTTGGGTGTGTTTGCAGTAAAACGGAGCTGTATGAGATGTGTTGGAGCTTGAGGGATGGACTCAAGGACTGTCTGGTGGCTGCAGCTCCATATGGAGGACCGATAGGTACACAGACAAATATATGTTAATTGATGATCAGAGATTTATCCCAAAGAGTAAGTGTATAAATAATTTGTGCGGAAAAAAAATTAAAAAAATAAAACATTCATTTTTATGTGTTTCTCAGCTCTCCTCAGAGAACCACACAGACGTTCTCCCAGTTCTCGTCCTCAGTTAGAGATCTATTCTGCGTCTGGAGTTTCTATTGCCAGCTTCCCGGTAATGATATACCATCATTAACTATTCACACTCTGTCCTCATTAATCAGCAAATATGTATGAATGTATTAATTAATTATGTGTGGTATGTCACTATACTTTATTTTGTTTTGAGTAGTCTCTCTCTGTGTACCTGTCTGTCTCTCTGTCAGTGGAAGAGTGGTCCTGTAGTTCACTTGGGCTGGACGGTCAGTGATGAGCTGTTGTGTATTCAGGAGGACGGATCAGTTCTGATCTATGATCTTTTTGGATCCTTCAAGAGACATTTCAGCATGGGTCAGGTCAGTCTGTTCACTATTGTGTTAATTGGTTAACTTACCATGTTTCTTTTGAGTTAGTACATGAACTGGTCTGTTGTTTTGAACAGGAAGTGGTGCAGAGTCAGGTGTTGGAAGCCAAAGTTTTCCACTCTCCTTATGGAACAGGTGTTGCTATAGTAACAGGCTCCTCTCGCTTCACCTTGGCAACCAACATTGACGACCTGAAGCTTCGGAGGTTGCCTGAAGTCCCGGGTAAGATTTGGCTCTCCTCTGGTTTAATTCTGTGGTTAAGAGTGTTTTTCCTGAATTAAAATCTTTTCGTCTGCCTGCCTGTTTGTCTGGCTTTCTCTCTTTCTGTCTGTCTCCAGGTCTACAGGGGAAGCCATCCTGCTGGGTTGTCCTCACTCAGGACAGACAGACCAAAGTCCTGCTTTCTAATGGACCTGAACTCTTCATCCTAGACAACACATCCTGCACTGCTGTGGTGAGACAGTTATAGAGACAGACAGGCAGAGAAAGACAGACAGTTAGAGACAGATAGGTAACTAATCTCACCTTTCTACCTGTCTGTCCTCAGTGCCCTCCAGGTCTTGGTCCTCAGACTGGAAGTATTGTCCACATGTGTGTGTCTTTCAGCTATAAGTACCTAGCTCTCTTCACTGACACTGGTCACCTGTGGACAGGTCCCTCCCACCTACAGGTGAGCTGCTTCTATGCCCAATCAGCTGTTAGCTCTGCTTTGGGTAGATGGAGTTTGTGTGGATGATTGACAGGTGATTTTATGTCTACAGGATCAACTGAGTGAAGTCGACACCAAGACACCAACGCCCCCCAAACAGATGGTGTGGTAGGTCTACCCATTTGACTGCCTTCATGCTTATTTTCTTACCTGTCAGTTCACTAACCTGTCTGACATCTCTGCCTGTCTAGGTGTCGCAGGCCAAAGAGTCAGCAGCCTTCTGTGGTGTTGATGTGGGACAGACTGCTCATGGTAGCTGGAGTCTGTCAGGACACCATCCAATATCCTTTAAACCAGTTCACAACAACGAGTTTTCAGGGAACTTGTTAAGTGCTTGTTATGGCACTTCTGGAGCTCGTTAATGGGCTACCAGTGCGTCTCTGATTAGGTAATGTCTGAGCCCTGTTTGACCCTTAACCCATTACCTCAGGTTCCCTGTAGAGGATCACTGTGTTTTGGTTGGAGAGCTGGATGGAGTTCGGCTCATCAGCTCAATGAATCAGGAGCTGCTTCAGGAGGTTCCTCTGGTCTGTCAGGACATCTTTAAGATCGCCTCCATGGCTCCTGGAGCTCTGCTGCTGGAGGCACACCGAGAGTACGAGGTCAGAACCCCCTGTTTGACAACATGTCTTGCTGCACGTTCTTCCAACAAGTTTTAATATTTGTTTCTGATTTCTTTGTGTTTGTGTAGAAGTCTAGTCAAAAGGCTGATGAGTACTTAAGGGAGATTAAGGAGCAAAGCATGCTGGGTGAAGCAGTCCGTCAGTGTGTGGAGGCAGCAGGACATGAATATGACACCAACACCCAGAAGTCCTTGCTGAGGGTGAGAACCCACACACATCAACAGGGTTCTGTTCTTCAGTGAGTGTAACCCAGTTTGTGTTCTTGCAGCATGACTCACGTTTTCTGTGCTCTGTCCAGGCGGCGTCCTTTGGGAAGTGTTTCTTGACAGACTTTAGCCCGGATCCATTTGTCACGACCTGCAGAGAACTCAGGGTGCTGAATGCCGTCAGAGACAGTGGCGTGGGGCTGCCACTCACACATACTCAGTATCCTCAGTCTCAGTTGCACAATGGGACATGTAGGGTTCCGTCTTTGATCAGCTTTCGACACGTTTTCGATGTTTATGTGTTTTGTTGTGCAGGATTATCTTACCAAAGGAGACACCACTTTTATTACATTTTAAGTTACAATGCAGCTGATGAAGCTAAAAAGCTAATGTAATGCTATTGCTATACCACTTTCACCTTTGCTCATATATTTTTTGTTATAATTTGAAATGCAAACATCTTAAAAATTCCAAATCCTTATTGAGTTTTAGAGGTTAGACCCCAGGTGGTTAAATGCTTAAATAACAAATTCCTGTAGCATTCTACGTGCAGCAACTTTGATGTAATCTGATGTTTGACCATGGACCAGTAAAATCAGTCCCTGTCAGCCTGTGTCTCTCTGTTGCCATTGTGATAAGCCTTGACTTCTGACCTCAGATTCAAGCAGATGACTCTACAAGTGCTGATCGACAGGTGAGTCAGCTCAGCCAGCATATCTGACCCACAACCTGTCTCTGTTTGTGCCTCTCTAATCTGTCCATCCCTCTGTTTCTATGTGTAACCTGTCCGTCTCTCTCTTGCCTGTCTGTCAGGTTGGTGTATCGACAGTTTTATCCGCTAGCGATAGAAATCTGTCGTTACCTGAAGATTCCAGATTATCAGGGAGTCAGTAGAGTCCTCAAACACTGGGCTTCATGCAAGGTAACCTGCCTCACCTGACTCCCCTGTCTACTTTTTACTGTCCCTTGTTACTCAAACTCTGGTCTTGGACATGTCCAGGTCCAGCAGAAGGACCTATCAGACGAGGCCATAGCCCGAGCAGTGTGTGTGAAGGTGGGAGACTCACCTGGCGTTTCATACTCGCACATCGCAGCTAAAGCTTACGAATGTGGACGTACCGAGCTAGCCATCAAGGTGAGCTACTGCCAACATACCTGGATGTGTCTCCCTTGTCCCTGTTGTCTCACCTGTCCCTCTCCGTCCCTCTCAGCTGCTGGACTTTGAGGCTCGGTCTGGAGAGCAGGTTCCTCTGCTGCTGAAGATGAAGAGGAGCCAGCTGGCTCTCAGTAAAGCTGTGGAGAGTGGTGACACTGATTTAGGTGAGTGCCTGTTAGTCCCGCCCACCACCTGTCTGTCAGGTGGATGGCGTCACACTGATGGTGTCCTGTGTTCTCAGTCTACACCGTGGTGACTTACCTGAAGAACGAGATGAACAGAGGAGACTTCTTCATGACTTTGAGGAACCAACCAGTCGCTCTGAGTCTCTACAGACAGGTGCTCTTCATCATAACCCTCCTCCTCTTTAATCATAACCTGTAGTTTATAAATCTGTATCTAGTAATCTGGAGTCTGTTATACTGTAACTATGAATTTGAAGTTTAGTCATCATGAATCAGTAATCTTTGCTCTATAGATAAATAAACTAGTTCACTGATCTGTATTTTCTTGATCTGTAGAGTAACAACCAGTTAATTATGTGTAGTTTTTTAAATGTATTTTTGTGTTGTCAGTTCTGTAAACTGCAGGAACAGGACACTCTGAAGGATCTTTATAATCAGGACGATGATCACCAGGAACTAGCCAACTACTATGTTACAGCTAGCTACAGAGAAAAGGTAACCATGTCCTACCCACCAGGGTGTCAATCAACAGCTCACCTGTCCTAAAGCCTTCATTGTATCTGATTGTCTGTTTGTGTGTCTGTCTGTGTGTTGCAGAGGTTAGAGAGCCGTCTGTCTCTCCTGCAGAGTGCTGTTGATGAGTACAACAAGGCGAAGAATGAGTTTTCTGCAAAGGTCAAACTCAACATGAATGTTTTGTAACTTACAGAATATATTGATTCAAATTTTTTGATTGATTCAGAATCATGCTTCATCACACCTGCACCACTGATCACACCTTTATTGTGTCTGCAGGCCACAGAGGAGGAGATGCGTCTCCTTCGTTTCCAGCGCAAACTGGACGATGAGAAAGGAGCAGGGCTCCTGGGACTGTCTCTACAGGTACAGAAAGGGGCGGGGCTACTGGGAGTGTCTCTACAGTCTCGACTGGGCTGGTATGTACTGAAATAGATTGATGTAACAGCCTTCCTTGATGATGTATTTCCTGTCCAGGCGACCATGGAGGCTCTCCTGGCGTTGGGACTCCACAAACAGGCAGAACAACTTTACAGAGACTTCAGGGTGCCTGACAAAAGGTGAGACCTACAAGTGATGTCACTGCTCTCTCTTCTGTGATTGGCTGAACTTGTGTTGCTGAATGGACGTTCATATGAATTTATGTTTGTCTCACCTGTCTTACTTGTCTCTTTCTCTCTTTCTGTCTCTGTCTGTCTACCTACCTGTTTGTGTCTAATCCGTCTCAACTGTGCAGGTATTGGTGGTTAAAATTAAAGTCTCTGGCAGAGAAGGAGGAGTGGGATGAGTTGGAGAAGTTCTCAAAGAGCAAGAAGTCCCCTATTGGCTACCTGGTAACAAGAAGCTAGCCTCCTTGTCATAAACCATTTTAAATAATTCTCATGATGCTCAGAGCTGTGTCTTATTTCTCCAGGCATTTGTTGAAGTCTGCATGAAGAGTAACAACAAGTATGAAGCCAAGAAGTATGTTTCCAAGGTAACGCCTGAGCAGAGGGTAAAAGCTCACCTGGCAATCAGGTAAGACTCTGAACATCATGATGTCATCAGACAGGTGACTTCCTGACCATTGTGGTAACTCTTCTACTTCTTCCCTTCCTGTCAGTGACCTGGAGGGTGCGGCGGACGCTGCCATTGAACGCAAGAATGAATCAGAGATGGGGTCGGTCCTCTCCAGATGCTCCACCTCTGACCGTCTGTTGATGGACAGGTTGAACAGAGCAAGGGCTTCTATTGCAAAAAAGTGATCCTTCAATCAGAGTGAATGTACAGAGCCAGCAGGCTGTCTGCTGCCAAAAAGTGATCATCCTTTCAGAGTCTATGTACAGAACTGACTGACTGCCTGTTGCCAGAAATGATCCTCAGCTTCACTTATAATCATAATTTTTTTTCTTCTGTGCACTTAATAAAAATAAAAACTGTCCAAGTTCTACAGCAACTCATGTCTCACACCTGCACCCCCAAAGTACAACACACAATATGTCTTATTTTGTGTTATTTTTATTTTGCAACTTTTTTGTTTATATTCTGCTTTCTTCAGTTGCTGTTTTTTGTTCATTGTTAAAATTTGAATTCATTTGATTCTGTTTGTTACTTTTTTCCATTCTCATAAATATTTTTATTTGTATAATTTGTTGTCTGGTTTATTTCGTTATATTTATTTTATATTACATTTTATGGTTAAAGGTGCTGCTTCTGTCTAATTTCGTCTAAAGAAACAATAATTCTTGATAGAGTCAACTTTTTGTTGAGTTTGGTTTTTAATTGGTAATGTGTTTGAAGTCCGTAATGTGTAATCAGTCATATCTACTCTTTTCAATGAAGCTCTTCAATGTTGATTATAATCAATTATTAACCGGATCTGACGGTACTTCCGGTGCGTTTGATTTGGGGTTCGTTTGCGGAGGGAGGGCGGAGGTCGCGGATTGTCAACAGGAGGAAAGACACTGCAGAGAGAGACTTGCAACAACAGGTAGGTGCATTTGTACACAAATTACACTGTCAGTGAAAGTTGTGCAACATGTTTTAAAAGTGGCCGAAGTCGTTAGACGGGACCCATGCTAACTGAAGTTTACGCTGTTAAAGTCACATGTCTTAAATAATTTCAGAGACACACCAAACTACTACTTAATTTTTACGCCTTCATATTTTTTTTTTACATAACTCATAATGACATCATGATTATACTTTACGCTGCAAAATGGACCTGATGCGTTTCCAAGAGTTGGTTTTTACATAAAATATACTTGCAGTGAGTGAGTTGTTTGTGCCGAAAAAGTGACAACTTTGACTTTGCTAAAAAGTGTAATCTGACACCTGCGGCTGTACTTTGTGCCGTTACGCCAAGAAGAAACAAAAAGCGACAACTTGTTAATGAATTCTGGTCGGAGAGAAAAGTGTTGAGTCAGCATCGGTTGAGTAAAACTCTGACCTAGTTTATCAAGAGACAGTAATATACTTCGTATCACAGGTCATCCAGTAGCCTAATAAAATCTGGAGTGCCTTTCTACTACAGCATAAAGTAAAACTTGTAGTATTTTGTAGTTATAATTTTACAACTGTTGTAATATGGAATTGAATACACTCTGTAGTATTTTGTTGTCCATTTTAACGCAGTAATGTAGTAATCTGGTATGTAGGCTGCTACACTCCTAAGTGTTTTCTTGTACAGTTTTCTACAATAACGTATTCCTACTCTCTAATCAGTTGTCCGGACAGGTGAAAATGTCATCAGTGAAGGTAAAGTGTGTGGTGGAGGCTGGCGCTGTGATTGGTGAAGGTCCAGTGTGGGAGGAGTCAGAGCAGAAATTGCTGTTTGTCGACATTTGCGGGCAGAAAATCCACCGCTGGAGTCCAACAACCAATCAGACTGAGTCTATGGAGACAGGTCAGCCAATCAGCATGCAGGAAATACTCGCGTTTATTTACTGAATATTATTGATGAGTGACACCTGTCTGTTGTATACCTGTCTGTCTGTCCCCAGGTGACATGGTGGGCTTTGCCGTTCCCCGCAGGTCAGGTGGTTATGTTGCAGGTGTGGGTCGCAGCATCGTGGCTGTTGATTGGTCAACTCAGAAGATTACACCATTGGTGGAGGTTGACAAGGATCAACCGAACAATCGACTGAATGACGGGAAGGTGGATCCAGTTGGACGCCTGCTGACAGGTCGGTTTGGTTCCCCGCCTGTTCACCTGTCTGTCTATCTGTCTGAAGTAACGTTGCCACGGTAACAAGATGTTGTGTCTCAGGTACGATGCCGAAGGAGTTGAAACCGGAGTTTAAGAAACAAGGATCTCTATTCAGTGTGGCCTCTGACCTGACTGTGACCAAACACCTGAGCCAGGTAGACTCACCTGTCTGTCTCTGTGACCTCTGACCCCACCTGTCTGTCATTCATCTGTCTGTCTGTCTGTGTGTCCCTGTCTCACTCTCAGGTGGACATATCTAATGGGTTAGACTGGTCTCTGGATCAGAAGACTTTCTTCTACATTGACAGTTTGTCCCTGACTGTCGACGCCTTCGACTACGACATAAATACGGGACACCTGGGTAACTGTGTACTTATACTGTAGTTCATGGGTATTTATACTTCCGTAAGAACTTCATAATAATATCTCTTGGTGTTGCCTAGGTAACCGCCGCGTTGTGTATCGCATGGAGGAGGTGGAGGGGCTTCCAGATGGGATGACCATTGATGCTGATGGTCATCTCTGGGTGGCGTGTTTCAACGGAGGGCGAGTCATCAACATTGACCCTGCTACTGGTTAGTTATTCTAGTTAGCTTCTAGTGAATCCGGTTATACTGGTTAGTTTTTTGGGGTATAATGGTTTGTTATTTTGGTTATACTAGTTAGTTTTAGATGTGAATTGTACTGATGATTTGCGGTTGTATTCTCTAAGGTGTGCGGCTGCAGACAATCTCTCTGCCCGTGACGAAGACCACTTCCTGTTGCTTTGGCGGTCCAGACTACTCTGAACTCTATGTGACCTCAGGCACTCTGGGCCTTGACCAATCAGAGAAAAGGCAGCAACCTCTGGCTGGAGGGACCTTCAAGGTGAGACTCACATGCATCCCTGACTGACCTATACTGTGTGTAATGCACCTGGTGAGGCCAACATTCTGTTTGTGTGTGTGTGTGTGTGCGTGTCTACAGGTGACGGGACTTGGAGTCAAAGGTCGTCCTTCAAACTCATTCTCTGGATGATCTTCAGAGGAGTCAAACACAGGAGACAGAGCACAAATCACTTGCATACATGAGAAATAACAAAAAAATACTACATTTAGAATACTTTTTACTTAATAATTAATAATACTAATCATCAGAAACATGGCAACTAAAATAGAGATTAAACAGCCAGTCAGAGTTAGTGAATTATTTTATATCCGTACATGTGGCTTTTAATAATTCGTGAAGATAAAACTGAAAAGACTCAGATGAGACTCCTTTTTAATAAAATATGACTGTATGATTTCTAAAGGACTTTTCATTTATTACTGATAAATTAACAAAGTGTTTAGTGATTTCGTGGAGTGATTTCATAAAATTATTTTGTTAAATATGATGAATTGATCAGAAGAACTGAGTGAATTATGAAGTCTGTTTGTGTGTGTGAAATAAATCCAAGTGCACTGAGAGTTTTCTGTGCTGTGGTGTTGCCTTTATGCTGCATCTAGTATAGGGTTTTATTCATTAAATTATAACTAATTTGTCCTTATACACTGACTGACCACACCTACATCCAATTAGACTCAAACTTATAAAACATGCTAAATGAAACTGTAACACTCACATTATCTGTATATTTCTGCTCTGAATTCATCATAACACTGTGAATACATGAATATTTGGCACTATATACAATGTGTTTTTGAAAAATGTTTCTGTTTTTTTACATCAGATTCTACTATACTGTCATTGCAAGAGTGGATATACAATGACATGAAACATGCAAGAAACAGTAATAATATTGATGTGGTGATTGTTCCGGACACAACATTTATACATGGTCACTGTACTGTTTTTGGTTTTACATAGTGTTTTAATTTAATTTAGTTCCACTGTCATCAAATGTGTCATTAATGTGAAATCTTTGTCCTCATATTAAAGTGACAGACGTCCTGTTGACAGGTGCGTTTTATTCACACCGAGTGCAGAATCACCAACAACCAACAAACACTGAACAGTACGAGCAACGCTACAGCTTTCTAGAAAATGTATGTACACGTAGAAAACTTTGTGCTGTTTCACTTTTTTTTGTCTTGTTTTGACTTGAAATGAAGGAGGGAGGAGGGGGAGGCAACCCCATAGGTCCGTCTAGGTCCCTGGATGAGGCCGAACGGTCTGTAGGGACATAAGGAGACTTTAAAGGAGGTCACAGTCCAGATTCACAATTGTTGTCCAGATCTTTGCGTCCAGGTATGTGACTTTTTTTTTTCTACGTCCTTGACTTAACATGTTTTCTAATTTCAGGTTCACTGCCTCACTGTTTGAATCATATGAGTTTATCAAATAAATACGTTACATTTATTCGCACTGTATTCATGTTGACCTGGTTCAAATGGTTTCACTTGACTGAATGTCTCATAGATCTGTTAGAAGGAGCCTGCTCCTGCTCCTCCTTTTAGAAGGCCGTTAACTGCCCATTAAATCTCCTGCTATATGAATTTTTTCATTTAATTACAGGCTGACCTCTAGTGGTCTTAGTAATTATAACAGCAGAAGATACATTTAATTCATTTTTTCCCAATGTGTGTTTGTTCAGTAACATAAGGATTTTTTTTTTTTTAACATGAACATAACCATGTTATATTTAGTATTTCTGGGCTGATAAGGTACAGGTAAGCAGAGCTGGATCCTTCTGACTCATATGTATAAGGCTGATAACTGTTGAGTTCTTGATGGGGAGATGGAGACAAATTGGACAGTATTTTCTGCTGCAATGCTTCCAACTGTGCCGCTCACTTTAGTCAGGTGACAAACTTCAAAATACAACAAGTCCAGAGTTCAACCTCTTGTAGCTTAAAGTTTCTGCATTCACATCCTTAGAGTATGTCTTTGTTTTTTTAAGGTTAGTGTTTCTTGCTCAGGGTCAAGCTAACAGGCTAACAGCAGAACTTCAAAAGAAATGCTTTGAAATGGAGGTTCAGGTTCAGGAAGGTGATGGGGTCAGGCCAGAGTCTCAGAGAACCAGAGTTTGACACTTCATAAAGATAATAAAAGGGGGAACATTAACCCTTAGAAAGGTGTCAGACTCTGTGTATCTGTTGCTCCTGTAAGGCTAGTAAATACAGTAGAACACAGTAGAACATAATGTAGTGAAAGGAGTAGAACCCTGTACAAGACCCAGTTAAAGACACAGATTGAAGGAACCCAGAGCAACCACAGGACCACAGAACCAGGACTCTAGCTCTTCTGTCCGGATACTTGAAGTTGGCAGGCTTTTGAGTCAGGCTTGGTTTGACAGCAGTGAAGTCAAGTGGAACAGAGGTCAGGTGGTGTCTGGGAACCCGGTCAGCGTTCAAACTGACCCAAAAATAACATACAAAACATGATGTAATCAGTTCACATCAATTGATCAGAAAATGTTCAAAGTGCTAATTGGTCCCATAGATTAAAAGTGGGTGTGGTCATCTGAAGAAGACATGACACCAAACATGCTGACATTAAAACTGATTTATGATGTCATGTCCTTCTTGACGATGTCATGTCTCTTTTTCTCAGTAGTGCTCCTCAGAGTGGGCGGGGTCATTGAAGAAGCGAGAGCTGCGTTTTGCCGATCGGGCTGTGAAGGGGACGGTCTTCAGAGCTGCAATCAGGCATCAAACAGCCAATCAGACGCCAGACAGAAAACACAGGGTAGGTGTGTGCATGTTACCTGTGAAGATGTGCTTACCTGTAATGATGTCTTCGATGGCTCCGTCCTTCCCTTCGTAAACATGGCGACTGTCTTTTCCTTGCCGCCTTCTGAGCTCTGTCAACAGCTCCTGCTGCTGGCGCTTTCCCCTGTGGGACGGAGACTGTGGGGGAGATAATGTTAATATCTGACTGTTAAATGTACCTATGGAAACGCTGTGATTCACATGGTGAGTTCTCATTTTCTTTATGAGTAATATGGGGATTTAAATTGTAAGTGATTCATTGTGATTCACAATGTGAAGTGTGTGTGTAAGTCACCGTGTGTGATGTTGTTAGTGACATTGTGAGCAGCATGATTCATGTTGTGAGAGACAGGTCATGGAGGCCTCCATGTGTGGATGGTGTGAGCAGTGTTGTTTATGAACTAAGACTCAGGAGCTGTGCGAAAGGTCAGAGGTGACCTTCTCACCTTGGTCTCCTCCTCTTCCTGCTGCTCCTCCTGTTCCAGTTTCTCCAATAACATTTGTTCTTGACGCCTCCTCTGCTCGTTCTCCTCCTCTGCCAGCTGAATGCACACATTCAGAAACACAGGGATTTAAAAACACGTACAGAAACACGCACCTCAAATACATATCCAGCAAATACACCACACCCCCAATGAGGGGACATGGGGTGGTCTACTCACCCTGTACGCTTTGATGAAACGAACAAAGATGGGGAAGAAAACGGACGGTGGCATTGTCTTAGAGCTCTCCCCGAAGAATTTCACCACATCTTCAAATGCATCCTAAAATAAGTGAAACAAAAAAGACACCATATAAGTCTCAAGAATTCCCTTTTGCTCACTTATCAGCAAGTTAAATATTAATTCCAGAAAAAAAACAAGTGAAGACTTCATGTTTCTCACCTGAGCGATGCGTGCGTCCTCCTGCAGTTTGCTGAGTCGTGACTCATGCCGGCTGATGAAGTCTTTGAGCGTGGCGTTGTGTTGAACACTGAACTCTCTCCAGGTGAGCTCCATGCCGCGCTGCAGCTCCTTTACATCACACAGCACGTTCTCCAGACTCACTGCAAACAGGTGAGGACACACAGGTGAGGACAAGGTCTGGTGTGTGTCGCAGCGCTCTGATTGGTTGACAGACTCACCCGCGGCAGCCTTGTCGACGTAGTGCAGCTCGTTGTAAAACAGACTTTTTGCAGGATATTTCTCTCGCACCACGTTTGCTATGTAATGAAGCAACGTCTGTTTCCTGTCTGTCGACTTTGTCTCCAAGAGCTGAAACAAACGTTACGCGTTCATATAAATATATCGTTTGATTATGACATGAAATTCTCATATAGCACCTCATATATGTATTTTGACCTCAAATAAAAACTTGAAAATGTTAATGTGAAATTCTTTTGGTAATATCTCAAAATTTCATCCAATTTCAAAAGCATTTCAACAGTTTTTTAGTTGTTTTTTTTTTTTTGGTAACAGCTGGATGCATATATCTAGATTTGTTTATACATGTCATGTGTGTGTGTGTGCATGTGTGTATTACCAGATCTAAACTCTGCAGTTTGAATCCGTATACGGCTCCTCTCTTGCTGCTGTTCATGTAGTTCCCCAGAGCCAAAATGATCTACAACAGCATCAAACAGGGGCATTTTCACTCACACTGTCATCATATACACAAACCATTATACTGTATACAGAAGATCATATACATATACTCCATATATTTATATAGAAGACTGACCTCCAGGATCTTTTTCAGCTTCTGAGATGATTTTATTGAAACTGAAGCAGCGATGATGGCGTGGAGTTGCTGAGAGGAAACACAACAGAGTGAGACTCCCTGTCTGTATAGGGGACACACCTGTCTGTCTGTTTACACATATCTGTCTTACCGGGGTTAACATCTGGATGTTGTCCGTGAAGTTGCCCATGAAAGTCATGATCGACATGCGCTGACTCAGTCGTTCGATGCGACTGAACTGCATCATGAATCTGTCTTCATCACTCAGGGACTCCAGGGGTTTCCTGTCCCTCTCGTATTGCCGTAGAAGCTTCACCTCGGCCTCCGTTGGCAGGAAACGCATCAGACACTCCACAAAGTCCACCCGAACTGTCCGCAGGTCAAACCTAATGCAACACAAAGGAATCTGTTGCATGAAACGGAATAATTTCAACGTGAAACTGAGCATTGAATTTGCAACACAGAGAGACAGAGCAATGCTAACTGGAGCTGGTTTTCAGCCCCAATTGTTCCCAGTCTGAACCTAAAAAGCTAAACTAATACTACACGAGTTGTAGTTGTGTTATTGTGACTGTTGTCACTGGTGGACCTACATTTGGATGGCGCGACAGATGATCTCTGACCCCTGGCCAGCTTTTCTCAGAGTGATGGCCAGATTTTTGGATCTGTTGGCGTCCAGCAGAGAAACTTTGGATGGAGTTTTCTGAGAAGGCTTCTGTCTGGACATGGTCAAGTCCACCGCCGGACCCTGAGCCTTTGTCTTAAACAGCTCCTCGAACTCCTCCACATTCAGATCCTGAGAGACGGACAGATACAGCAAGAGAAGATAGTAAAACAGCCCGCGACTCATCTACATTCAGATCTTTGGGTGTTTTGGTTACCTGCAGGATGGCCTCGTCGTCAATGTCGTTGAAGACTGTCCCATTGATCTGACTCGGCTTCAGAGCGACCCAGTTCAAAACCGGCATCCTGAACTTTGTCTGGATTGGTTTCTTTATCTTCACGGCTGCACAGCATGGAGAGGGACAGGTGACCAATATGATGGTGTTAGCTTCAAACGGATTCCCAAGACAATGACATATTGAACCCCAACACCAACCCTAACCTTACCCTAACCCCATCAGATACTAATACCTGTACCCTAAAGATACTTATTACCTCAACTCATCATATATTCATACACAAACCCTTGAAGATCCTCATAGCTTAAACCCATCAGAAATAAGATGCCCCTAACCCTTACAGTCATCAACCTGATACTCCAAATCTCTTCAGATCCCAGCCTAGATATTTCACTGATACCCCTAACTCCTTCAGATATCTGTCTGATACCCTAAACCCCTAAAAGATACTGATACTCTAAACCCCATCAGATACTCAAACCCTGAATCCAAAAACTGATACCCTGAACCCTTAAAGATGATGGAGAAATGTGAAGATGTAAAGATTGATTTTGAGTAAACGTACAGAATAACTTGAGAGGACCCTCTGTCAGCATAGCAAGAAAAGAAAAAATGTTAGTATCATGAAAGTTACAGGGGATTAAATTTCAGATTTTCATGACAACTCAGAATTCTGGTTTCTGATTGGCCAAAAAGTTTGAATTCATTTGAAGTCGTTAAGCAATGAAAGTAAAATTTCCACATTTTCTCTGCATTTCAGCCCGCTTGTTCAGTCTCACCTGCGAGTCCAGAGTTAAAGATGACCGTGGGCGACCCCCCGCACCCTGGGAGAGGGGGGGCCACGGGGGGAGGAGGAGGGGGCATAGGAACGGAGGAGGATAGCTCACTGGTCCGACATGGAGGAG
>JAOWBC010000959.1:126048-136572 GCA_028566105.1 Hypoplectrus providencianus | reverse complement strand
CGGGGCTTACCAGAGTCATCAGAGAGCCGTGTTGGGATTCAACCCTGTGAGTCCAAAGATGTTTTATATATTTATATTATATACAGAGAAAAAAATATATCCAACAAAAATAATAATACAAATATAATACAAGAAACCAAACATATTTTTATCCTGTTGTGTGATTTTGGAAACAAATTTGTGATGCAACATCATAAACAATACAATTATACAATTCTATATTAATATTTGAATATATGTATTAATTATAATTGTTCACATTTTATTAACTAAAAATGAAAAAAAAACCTTGAGCGTGATCTAACATCTATTCAGAATTTAACGTTGACTTGTATGTGCCTTCTATCTCATCTGTTTTTTCTTCAGTTCACTGTAAACTGGTGGTTGAACCAGATAACTTTATTAATCTTGAATAAAATTGTTGTGCCAGAAGAATGCTCCATAATTACAACAACATTTGTTGTTGTTTACACATAAAAAGAATAAAACTTAAATTATAAAATGTGCTTGTTCATCAGGCTGGTCGCTGTGCTCAGCTGGAGGAGGCGGAGCTTTTCCTTATGGCAGCAGCCTCCCTCTGACATCACATCATCACCATGGTTATAAGCACCACGGTTACCCTGGGCGACACACACCTTATCCCACTGCCTACCTGCCTCACCGCACACACTCCTCAGGTAATGCAAGTGTTACATTTCAGTTTTAATCATACAGACATTTCAATACTTGCATGCAAATATTTGTATGAATTTGTATGCATTTTATTTATTATTTACTTAAAAAAAAAAAGTTTATGTGCATACGACATTTATATTATGAGTCGATGTAAATAGATTCCAAACTACTGTCATATCTACATTTATGTAGCGCATTTATTCAACTGTCAATTCTATATTTTCGTGTCAGTGTGTCTGTCTGAAGGAGTTCAGGTGTTGTCAGACGGATGGAGCAGCTCCTCCCCTCGCTCCAGCTCCTCCTCCTCCTCTCTGTCCTCCTCCACCTCCCTCCCCCTGACCAGCAGTGCTCCTTCACAGGCTCCACCTCCTCCTCCCCCTCCTCACAGCTCCAGGTGTGGCTCCACCCACCACTAGCTCTAAATACGTTTATTATCCAACATGTAAAGTAATATTTCTTTTTTTGTGCAGTCAGTATCCCTGTCTGTGGACGGTTGGATGCAGTGAGCTAAGCCCCGCCCACTCGCCGTGTGCAGCTCTCCATGGACCAATCAGCAGCGAGAGCCTCATGCAGCCGCCCGGGCACAGTCGAGTGGGCGGTGCCGGGTGGCCCCCTGGCCCCACCCACTCTTTCTGAGGAAGGACATGATTGGCCGAAATGGAAGTGAATTGACATCCTAGTCTTGGCTCTGGCCCTATGGATGCTAATGATAGTTTAGTACGCTTCTTCTTTTTCATTTATTTATTTGTATTAATGTATTCTATTTTTATTCGATTCTCCTGTCATTTTGTATTTTCTTTTAACCACATTTATTTATCTTTCTAACCTATTTTATTTATGTATTCATGAAATTATTTATTTTTCTTTCTTACCATTTTATTGATGTATTTATTTTTAAAATTTATTTTTGCTTTATTTAGTTAATGTATTTTCCTTGTGTACCTTTTCTTTTCCACTTCTTTTCCATATTTTTTCTTTCTTACTTTACCTTTTAAAAATGTCTTTTATTTTTTCTCTTGAATGTGAGTTAGGTTGTAAGGAAAAAGATAAGACAACAAAAATAAGGAAATTGAATGTGTTTGTTTATTCTAATGATAAAGATGTTTGTTTGTTTGTTTTTTAAGAAAAAGAAAAAAAGAAAAAGAAATACACGCTAAAATATTGTCTTATTAAATAATCAGAAGCCTGATTCAGAATGGGTCAATGGGTCACTGCTGAATTTAACACAGTCCAATGATTTGATGTTATTAAAGTATAAAAACAACAATAATGTTAATTCATCATCACACATCAAAACCTCTTTGCCCGATACAGACTGACACTGATGTTAAACTATTAGTTGTAAATATATATTATATTATTTTAAAGACTCAGTATGCTGTGAAACTCTTGGTGTTTTGGCGCCCCCTGCTGTTCACCTTGCTCAAATGTATATAAATATATTTATATGTTTCTGTACAGCCACGAACCATATTGATATTTCATCAACACTTTCATGTAAACAAAAAGAAAGAATAGAAAAGAAGACACGTCTTGTTCAGAATAATCAGTCATTGTTGTTTTTCTTCGATAAGGACAAAACCAATTGAAAATAATAATCTGATATTTAATATCTTTGCTGCATGATATTTATCTTTCTTTGTGGGACAAAAAGACTTACTGTAAGACAGGCAGGTGAAAATATTGTCACAGAGCATCAGTCAAAATTATAACGTAATAAATAATAAAAGTGTCATGTTGTGGATGTAAATTGTGTATTTCTGTTTTTTGATACTCTTATCTTTCATTTTTTAAAGTTCTAACATTTTATTTATTCCGCCCATCTCTTATTCTGAAACGGCACAGGAAGCAGACCTTCCGACCCGGAAGTTGTTTGAGACGCGGTTGGCAAAAACAGTCTCATGTTGAATGAACTGTAAATTATTTTCTGGGTCAAACATTGATTTTTAAGGTACGTAATTCTTTGTAATACTTTAAAATGAATTTCCAATATTTTTTGCATTTTGAAGCCTGAAATCTGCGGTACAAGAGCCCTTTGTTAAGCTAATATTGAATGAAATAACACGTTAGCATACTAGCTAACTATCTGCTGCTTTGTTAAATCACATTCTATAAAACTCGCGAATGGGTACTTAATTACTTAAATTAATAAATTATGTGAGCTGTAAGAATTAATCGATGCACTGAGAATCACCTGGCAACAGTCTGTGTTATTACCTTTAATCTTAGACAGAAACATGAGTTTCGATTCTTAAGTTATAATGGTCATTTTTCACCACTTTATTCACTGGAAGATAAATATTTACAGCTCCATTAAATATACCGAAATTATTATAGAAACTAAATTTAGGCTGTAATCATTTGATAAAATGTGACCCCTGCGGATAACAGTTAAAGATAATGAATGAATGAAACACTGTATATATTCCGGTATATAGATGTAAATAAACATTGCTTTATAGTGTGTATACAAATATCTACTCCATCTTTACTTTTGCTTGACTTTCTGAATACAGAAACTGTATTCAGAGTGTGTTTCCAGTGTGGTATCAGTATTTTTACTGCAATATAGGATCTCAGTTCTTTTTCTCTGTATTTCCAGGTTGTGTTGCTGCTGCAGTCATGGCTCACATCACCATCAACCAGTATCTGCAGCAGGTAACCTCTGACATCTCAGCACCATGAATTTGGCATCCTACTGCTATGGCATTTACAGTGTTCTTCATTGGTGTTCTTTTGTGCTGCAGGTGTATGAGGCCATCGACAACCACGAGGGCTCGTTCTGTGCCGAGCTGCTGTCCTTTAAGCACCCGCACGTCGCCAACCCCCGGCTGCAGCTCGCCAGTCCGGAGGAAAAATGTCAGCAGCTTTTGGAGCCACCATATGATGAAATGGTCGCTGCACATCTCAGGTAGTACGGCTCATCAGGTGCCATTCAGGTGATCAATGTGTTGATGATGTCACTTGGTACAGGTAGCCATAGCAAAATGACTCTTTGTGTGTTACAGGTGTACCTACGCCGTGTCCAATCACGACTTTGTTGAAGCCTACAAGTTCCAGACACTTGTCGTCCAATATCCTTCAAGAGAAACACTCAAACACACTTACACACACACACACACACACACACAAACACACAAACAATGCATCTTAAATCAATAATCAATAGTTGATCAGTCCTTGACCAATCACGTCCTTCCTGAGGGCTTTTCAGTCCCATAAAGAGGAGAACTGGTGAGTACAAACACTGTTATCATAGTATAGCTGTTAGCATAGTTTACACAAAGACTACAAGCAGGTGAGTACTGTAAGTTACTGTGTAATGTGGTTTAGCCATTTGTCTGAAAACTTAAATTTTGAAAAAATGCCGCTTGGTAACTGCAGTGAACGTGCTGCCTGTGAATGCACCTTCAGTGTGTGTGTTTGTTTTCTCAGGGCTCTGCCGGTAATGTTCGCAGTCACGCTGGATCTGAGGATTTTTGCCAACAACGTAAGAGACAAACACAGAGACTGATCGGAGGTCAGCTGCGGCTACTCAGACAACCTTTGACACCTGTGTGTGTGTGTGTGCAGGCAGAACAACAGTTGCAGAAGAAGGGCAAAGGCCAGCCGGGTGAGATGCTGGAGAAGGCAGCTGAGCAGCTAATGAGCTGCTTCAGAGTGTGTGCCAGCGACAAGTCAGTACTCACTCATACTAAATATATATAAACAGTATGTAAACTCCCAGTATTCACAGAGGGTTCATAAGAAAACCGGCTGTCAAAATGTGTAAATAACAGCATATGTTTGGTTAAGAAATTGGACTTGATTTGAATTTGACACATGACTGATATTCAGTATTAACTATTTGTGTTTTTTTAATTAAAATGTTTTAATTGGTTTTGTTTCTCAGTCGAGCCGGCGTTGAGGACTCCAAGAAGTGGGGGATGATGTTTCTGAGCAACCAGCTGTTTAAGATCTACTTTAAGGTATCCGATTTGTGTTTGATTCAAAGATAATGTGCTGTTCAGACTACTTTCAACACACATTTAGACTTATTACATGCATACTTCTTCCATTAAAACTCATACCAGCACCATTCTGTTATTATTAATGTGTCCCTGTAACATTTAAATATAAACATCTATTTATTTAATTATAAATAAATTATTTACTTAATGTGTAGTTTTTCTGATCAATCAGATCAATAAGCTGCACCTGTGTAAGCCTCTGATCAGAGCCATCGACAGCTCCAACCTGAAGAATGACTACAGCCCTGCCCAGAAGGTCACATACAAGTACTACGTAGGCCGCAAGGCCATGTTTGACAGCGATTTCAAGCCAGGTAACACTGTGGTATTACTGACTAATACTAATAAGATTAACTTTTGTTGTCTAAGATAATAAATGTTAAGCTTGAACCTCATAATCATTCATATATTATTGATAATAATGTGATCAATGAAGTTTGTTTGTGTCTCTGCAGCGGAGGAGTTCCTGTCGTACGCTTTCCATCACTGTCATCGGTCCAGTCAGAAGAACAAGAGGATGATTCTCATCTATCTGCTGCCCGTCAAGATGCTGCTGGTGAGAAACCCTTTCGCATCAGTTCAGACTCAGTTCATACCCAGTAAATACCAGTTAAGACAGTTCTGATCCAATGCAGACCTGTCCAGACAATTTTAAACCATTCCAACCAGTCCTGACCCAGGTTAGTCCAGTTGAGACCAGTTTGTACCAGTTCTGAAACTGTCCATACCAATCCAGACCAGTTCAAACCAGTTCAAATCAGTCCAGTACAGTTGGAGCCAGGTTGAACCAGTTGGGACCCGTTCAGGTCGTAATACTCCCAGTCTGACCACAGTTTTTATTTTTTTAAGGGTCACATGCCGACTCATCAGCTGCTGAAGAAATACGACCTGATGCAATTTGCCGACGTCACCAAATCTGTGAGGTAAGTAGCAGCACAACAGGAAGTGACATCACCCAGGATCCTATCAATTGACCTATTTGTGTGAACCATGTTTCAGTGAGGGGAATCTGCTGCTGCTAAACGAAGCATTGACCAAACACGAGACCTTCTTCATCCGCTGTGGGATCTTTCTTATCCTGGAAAAGCTCAAGATCATCACCTACAGGAACCTCTTCAAGAAAGTGTGAGTACAGTCCAGTCCCTATTGGTGGAGACAACCTATACTGTATCCAGAGTTTGGTCTCCAGTTACAGACATGCTCACTTTATGGTGATCCCATACAGTTTGGGACACTAAAAAAATCTGCTGACATTCTGTGAAAGACACCATGGTGGACTCAGCTTCCTGTCTGCAGGTACCTGCTGCTGAGAACTCACCAGCTGCCTCTGGACGCCTTCCTGGTGGCTCTGAAGATGATGCAGCTGGAGGATGTGGACATCGACGAGGTGCAGTGTATCCTGGCCAACCTTATCTATATGGTGAGCACACACACAAAACACACACAAGCTATAAACAGGTAACAGCTTGGGTTCAGGACAGGAAGTTGAGTCTTCTTCTGTGTTTTCTCTCCTCTCAGGGTCACATCAAAGGTTACATCTCCCATCAGCACCAGAAGCTCGTGGTCAGTAAACAGAATCCCTTCCCTCCTCTGTCCTCAGTCTCCTAGACTAATTTACCCACAATCCCTTCTGGCTGTGATGCTCCTGGGAAGTATTATACATATATATGTATATATATTTTTTATTTTGTAAAAGATGTTTGAATAAAACAGTTGCTGGTTTGTACACCATTTTGAACTTCTTTTCTTTATTAACACAAGCCTGTTAGTGGGTGGGTTGTATTGATTTTCAAAATGTGCACATTTCAAAAACAAATATCAGATCGTGAATATGATGAAATGTTTCACTTTTTTTTTCAGAAATGTTAAATAATTACAAGTTCTAAACATATAACTTATAAATAACAACCTCTTCTACGGTGCATTCGAGTGCAACATAAAATGACAGTTTGACTTTAATTATTTCACAAATTTTCTGTTGTTGAACTTTTTGTTTGATATTTTGTTTGATAAGACCTGAAACTTGACTTGCACTACAGCCCAGGTTAAAGACTTTTGCATAATCTGATTTAGTATCTCGCCACAAACAGTACGATGTATTAAAACACAATGTAACTCGTAGTTTGAGTAGTTTATTGACCAAGTACCATATTTGTCTTAAAGAAAGAGTGTTTAGAAAAAGTTGAAACACATAAATCACGCAGATATTGAGCCATCATGCAATTTGACCATGAAAAGAGTTTTAAAGATGGTGACAGCGGTAACCAGACATTCAGGGGTTCTCAGGGTATTGAATGGCTTGTTGGGTCATGGGATTCTCTGCCGCCTCGAGTCTCGGCCTGATCCAGTTCAGGTAGCGGGATAATTTAGTAAATACCAGACCGCCCCCGCTGTCACCTTTGCAGCCTGAGGATATCAGCAGCCCCGTCACGAATGCCGTTCCTTGCTCCACAGTGGCAACTGGTGTGCCTGGCATGAGACACTGCCTGTCCTCTAAATTTGTGTGGTGATCAGTTTGTGAAGGGACCTGGTTCTGGATCTTAGATCTGTTATAGTTTTCGGATCCATTTGGCATCCCAGGGGCTCCATTCTGTGTTTGGTTCTGGTTCTCCGGGGTGACATTTCGGTTCCCTGATGGACTGTTTAGGCTTCTCTTGGGTCGGTTGGGTCCGTCTCGCTGACTCATGCAGAACATTTTGTTGCTAAGTAGATGCGGGACGTTCAACTTCCTGCGACACTCGTCCAGTGTCATGTAGACCAGTTCCTCAGTACGATCAACCCACCGCCAATCTACCACACCTGTCCTCCCAGAATGCATCAGAATGTATTCGCAGAAGTCCTTTGTGGGGAGGCAGAGGTGGATAAGGGCGGGGCTAAATGGCAGGGGGTGGGCCAGCCCAAGGAGGGCGATGTCATCATCGAGGCCATCCTTCTGAAAATGCTCATGGACGTGAAGTGTTTGGATAGGGACGAGCACCTTTTCTTTTCCGCTGCCTAGAAGAAAGAAAATAATATAATTTATGGACTTATATTAGGATTTAGATTTTTACCTTCACAATAAATTATAAACTACACATAGTAATGTAGTAATAATTAAATCAAGTACCGGCGACCACAGCGAAGTCCGAGGGTAGAGGGTCGGACCCTGAGTCTGGGACAAGGCAGCTGGCTACAGTCAGGATGGAGCGTCGACCCAGCACCACGCCGCCACACAGCACCTCCCCTCTGCTGCTCCGTAGGGACACCTGGGGGAGAGGAACAGGCAGCAGGGTTAAAGGAGGAATGATACCTCGCTTTGATTGGCTGAGATGGTCTTACCTGCCAGGGGCATTTTCCTTTGCCGCACGTTGATACCGTGGTGTGTAAGTTGTGAGGAAGTCTTCCGCAGGGGAATTCCACTGAGGACACAAAGACGCTGTTATTTCACCAGTCTGTTTTGGTTAATGTTTTGTGCTTTTTGGCTGCGGACCTTCTGGCAGGCAGCTCCGCCTGTCGGCCTGTAGTTTGAATCCAGGCAGGCAGGAGCAAGTGAAGGTGTAGTAGGACGCCGTGCACAGCTGGTGGCAGGAAGTCGGCCCATCTATCGGACACTCGGCCATCTCTGAAACATTAAATGCGTTTGATAAGTTTTCAACAAAACCTAGAGATGCCCCAATTCTAACAATTCACCAAAATACTCTAAAGCTTATGATCTGAGGCTTGAGGAGGTGGAGCTTAACCTGGAATTCTGACTTGTGGCGCCCTAGGTGGCTGTCCATCCTCTCCCAGTCCTCCCAGTTCACAGACTGGGCCATAATGAGGGGCAGAGCAGGAGCAGTTGAAGCCGCCCACTCTGTCTGTACAGTTCCCTCCGTTAAGACAGGGGTTGGACTCACACTGGTCCCCGTCTGATCACACATCAATCACACTGATCAGAATACATAGACATGTCCTCCATACATTTGGAGACATAAAAAGATAAGACGAAGAGAGGACCAAGATAAAATCTGATGAAAATTGAAAAAAATCCTAAGACATAACACATCAAATTAAACATTTTTCAACAAAAAAGAGAATAAAATTCCAAAAACATGATTTTAGAAAGCAAGGAAAACAAGATCCATTTTTATTAAAAGGTATTTATGTCAATATTAAAATTATAATTATGCCAGTGAAATCATGAGATAAATAAATGTTATTAAAATAGTTTATTTTTTCATTCATCCTTTCTTTAAGTTTGTTTATTAAATCATGTCTTACTTATTTTTAAAATAATTTTGTTTAAATTTATTGATGTATTAAGGTCACAATGATATTTTCTTTGTGAATAAGACACGATGAAAGAAGAACTCACCGTAGTAAGTGCTCCAGAAGGCCAGCTGAAGAGAAAATATTCTTTATTTTAATTGATTATCAATTATTGCTATAACTGATGATAGGGGAGAGTCTGACCGTCTTGTCATTGTTCTCGAAGTACTCGCGCGCCTCCTCGTAGCTGCACCTTTCTTCATAACACTCACGCTCAAGGTTCCCCTGCAGGATCTCCTCCACCAGGAACAGGTTGGCCCGTTTGGACCGCAAGAACACGTGTTGGTTTGGTGGAGCCTGAAATACTACACAAACAACAGTTCTCTGATTCATAGTCATACAGTTATTCAAAGTGTGGTCTTTCTAACATTAAGACACTAATGAATAGTTACATGATCCGACAAGCAAAGATTTCCAGTTTGATCTGGAACATTTGAATCATTTAAAAAACTCTTTTTTTTGTCATGTGAACATTAAAGAAAGATTAAAGAGGTCTCACCTTGTCCTTGAATGAGGACCTGAAAGAAGCATGCAAAGAGGGTTAAGGTTAGGAGGGACAGAAGAGACGCTCGACAACACGCCGACATGATGCGGACTGCCATGACACTGACTCCACTGTCGACACACACACACACAGACACACACGCATATTTACACTCTGATGACTCACGCCTTCTTCATTCAGCAGTAATTCAGCAGCAATTCTCCTTAAAACCTGCATATATTGTTAATAGTCTAGTACAATCAGTGTAAACATATAGCAATGCAGTGATGATTTGCAAAGCTTCAACAAAAATATATAATTTTTTTTTAACGATTTCAAAAGAGAAACGTCAGTTTGTTGTCAGGTAAATTGTGCAGCATTTTTCAAAACGTTTTTATTCTTTTAAACTCTTTAATCTCTCCAGAGGAATACATTTTTTACCGACACGCCGGATCTGATTCCATAAAGAGTTAAAAGATAAATTAAACTGTTCTCCCTGAATGCTGTGTTCCTGCATTGGACTCTGGCCTGTTCTCACTCTGGTGTCCCCAAAACAGACAAAACAAACAAAAAGTTCAAACTCTGAAACATCAGCATTCAGTCGGTTTGTTTATTTCATGTAAACAATGGATTAATAATTCATAGTCATGACTAAGGTAGCTCAACAACAAGAATCTTTCAAAGGTCAATATGGAGGAATGAAGCTTCCAATGTATATTATATACTATAATATGTAACCTTTAACTATTTAAATGAATTAACAGCAATAAGAAAAAGTATATGTATACATTACTTATGCAGTGATAGAACTTCAGTATCATGACTGCACCATCATGGTGCACCAAGAAAAAGCAGAAAAATAAATATATTATTTGGGATATTAAATTTTTAGTCACACAAAAACTGCATCAGACAGTTGTAGTATATCTTTATTTTGCTTCAAAACCAGTTTATAAAGTTAATTCTTGACAGTGTCTTGTGGAAACATACATGAAAAGAGACATTGTTTTGTTTGCAGGAATTTAAAATGTTTTTGCATCTTTTTATGAATAATACTGAACAGAAAAA
>JAOWBC010000959.1:90728-118813 GCA_028566105.1 Hypoplectrus providencianus | reverse complement strand
TTTAGTATATTAACTTTGACAACCCAGATCATATGTCTTACCAGCGTATTTTGCCCAGAATTCAAGCTGTTATAACAACAAAAAGAAAAATAGAGAATTAGACAACTTAGATAATCAATGTTTTCACGTCACTTCAATTGCTTAATGGTCTAGAATATTAAATTGCAAATAATACAGAAAATACACGTCATTCTGCTAAATTAAAATGAATGAAATCAAGCATTGAACATTCCGTCTTCTTATTTAAAAATTTTAATATAATGTAAAGAAACTTAAATGTCTGGTGGCAAAACTTAGCAAACACCATCAAAATAAAGTACAGAAAACATTATTATTACCTTTTAATTACAGGTATTTACTGTATATTATCTGCATTAAGGAAAATAACTGAAAAGTACCTGATGGTTGTAGACTTTTTTTTAAAGATTGTCTCATATTTTTTACAGTGTAGGCTATCTCCCCCACTTTTGTCTTTATACTACAATATTTTACGTTCTTCTCATCAGCCTCGACTGACTAATAGATTTTTGGAAAATGATCTGTGTTTTTTCTAATGATTTGTTGTGAAATTGAAGAAGGAAGTCAATACAGTTTTTTCTGCATCTTCGAAGATCTCTCGCGCCTCCTCGTAGCTGCAGCGCTCCTCCACGCACTCCCTCTCCATATCACCTTGTTTGACCTCCTCTAAAAAGCTGTTGGCTCGTCTTCTTCGGGTCAGAACCTGATTGGCCCCCTCCTCGTCCAAGAAGACTGCAAGGCAATGTGTTTAACCATTATTAAGTTTTGTTATAATGTTTAAATCACAGTATTTTTGTAATTATATAAGCCACGTTAGCATCTTCCTTTCTATCATCACTCAGATTCAGTTGCTAGTGTTCTTCTTTGTTCTTAAATACTGTTGAAGAACTGCTTGAGCTGTACTATAGTTGGGACCCAATAACAAGATGGCCCATAAGTGATTCAAGTGGACTGTAACTGGTCACATTCCTCTGGTCCAGCTAATCGCCATACCAAGCTGTTCAAACCCAACCACAATGAGCTGTGAGGAAAATCACAAGTACTGGGCCTCTTTGTTTACATCAAAATGCAGTAGTAGAACTGCAGTACCAAGTACCCAAAAACACATGAACTAAATTGGAGACCAACGTTTCAAGTGGACTCAGCACAGGTCAACCAACTGGGACCTGGTGGAGTACCCAGAAGGTGTTATCAGCCATACTCATAGTTATAATAGCCCCCCTTTTACTATGTAGAACAGCCGAACCGATGAACGATCACAGTTGATAAAACGCCATTTAAAGCAACTGGTGGGAAGTGGTAGTCACGCAACATGTGTTGGACTGTTGAGTGAGAATACTTTTTCAATTTGTCACAGATGAACTAGCCTCAGAGCAGTTTGCAGCACTCACACGAAACAAACAAATTGGACTTTGGAGTCGAGTATACCCAGGTCCATGATGTGAAAGCTTCTTCATTATGTCTGAATGCTATTTAAAACACTGAGCTAGCTCCTTCCACATTGTAAATTAGTTTGACTGGTATTTTGGGGGGAATTGCGGAACATCAGTTTGGACCAGACAAGTGTTTGTTCTTCCAATGAGATGTCAGAAGAGTTCATGTTGCTGTTAATTATCAAATATCTCTTAAGATCACTTAACACATAAAACTGGATGGGGTCAAATGTCAGCTACCAGTTGCCACTAAACAGACAACCCCCAACCACCCAGCCCTGCACCCCCACCACCACCACCCACAACACAAACTCAACATGCTTTTCCAGCCGCCCTAACTCCATATTCTTTGCTCTCGGTGCTTAAAAATGTGGACTCAAATGAACATACCTACGTGAGTGTCGGCCAGGTGGAAGAGTAGCAGGCAGAGGGAAAGTCGGTGAAGACAAAACATGGCCCCGGATGGACGGTGAGCTTGGCTGGGAGAAAACCTCAGTGTGCTGAGTGGAAGTAATGGAGTCTGAATGTGGAGAGAGGGAGAGAGGAGGGGTGGTGGAGAGGGCAATAACCTGGATGAAGACAGAGAGGGAGAGGGGGAGGAAGAAGTGTTTACATTGAAAGTGCTGAGGGACCGGGCCGCGCTTATCTATTAAAAACATCATTAATTAAAAAATAAAGTGATCAATATGGAAATACACCAATATAAATCATCATGGTTCAATTCACAATTTATTATTATGACTTGCTTTTAAGGAATACTTCTATTTATTTCAGAATAATATTGCTTCACGAAACTACTTTACTGAAAAACTTTACACATCACTCTAGAAAAAAAAAAATGTTAGAAACAACTGTATTAAACAACTTTCGAAAAACAGAAAAACTTACTGAACTACCATGTACTGCCATGCCATGCAGAACTTTTACTTTATCAATATATATATTTTACTTCATTTGGAAGCTTTATTGTACTTTAAATGATGTAAAGCTTACCACACGCATCAACAATGGATAAATGTAGATATTTTAAGGGTCTAGCAAATGGGCAATGGTTTGTGATAGCTGGCTAATGCATCAGTGTTCAGAAATGTGGCAGCATCGGCCAAATCCCCCTTAACGCTGTGCCTTCTTTGATTTAAAAGTGTGATATTAGTGCTTTGATTACAGTGAAAGATCTGACAACCTTCTGCTGGTGGTGTTGAAATGTGTGGTGCATTAAATATAAACTCGGCTTTGGAGGGAAAGACAGCAGAGTAAAAGCAGATGTTGCATGAAGAGATAAATATCAAGGAGGATTTCACTGACATGAACCTCCTAGTACGCATTGGTACTAAGCAGACAAATGAACTCTGAAGGCAGCGGCAGAAAGACATTTACAGTCGTAGTACTCATTGTTAAAAATGTCTTAAAACCTCTCAGTCAATCAAATCTTCCTCAGAATTGTACTTGAGTATAATCAATGTACTCTCCACGTCTGTCCAGGTCTCTTTATAGGCTTCAGTTTGAATACCAGCATATGCACAACAAGTTATTTCTGAATCCTTTTAATATTTTTATTGACATTGACTCACAACTAGAACTCTTTGTTTTGGTTCCATACAGACTTATTCGTGCTGTACCAGCAGTCATCCATTACATCCATATTATTATGAATCCAGACAGGGCTCTCTTTGGTTTAGCCACATGTTTGGGATTTAGATAGCAGCTTCATATTATTTCAGACAAAGAGGATTATTTCTCATCAATCACAAATGATCCGTCACTCAGTTACTTTTATTTAGCATCAACACAATCATTTATATCCTTAACACAACTGACTTGAGATTGTTTTACATTGTGATTTGTAAAGAAAGAAAAAAAAAACTTGAATCTCGAAAACTGCTAGTCAGATTTACATGACATTTAAGGTACATATTTAAAGTCCCAGGATAATTTACCATTATTATGAAAAACCCTTTAACAAACCAAACAGAAAGGAAACAGTCTAACACAAAAGTAAAAATATTTTGAACAGATTTCCATGAAACTTCCTCATCCCATTCCTACTTTCTAGAACCTTAATTTTTTAAAGAAACTATTAATTCGGACATGAATAAGAAACACTTGTGAACATTAAATTTGAAGGAACAAATTTCTATTCCAGAGACAATGAACCATTACAGTTTTTTACCCTTCAATGTTCCCTTTAGCACTACCAACATAACAAAATTGCCCCATCCATCCATCTCCCCAGAGGGTGAATCTTTTATATTTTGAGAAAACTTGAACCTGGGAAAGTCGTTTTCGAATCACCAACAAATTGGATCCAGAAATGAATAACCCCAAGAGGACGAACATGAACCAATTTGATGGCCGTTTGTCCACCCTCTAGCACCACTGGATATTTTATGGTCACAAGAGGATGCCTTTTTTTTTTTTTTCACTTTTTCAACAGAAGAATAACGTATTGAATAGCACTGAAACGTCACACTAATGTTTTATGACATCAAGAATCAAAGCCAGTTCATTAAAAACCTTAAACAAGTTTCTGTTCCAGTAACTCTAAAGCTGCGGCTGTCTCCGCTGGATTAAAATTGGCTGTTGTGTTGGGTGGGACTTTTAATGTATTCTCCACCCAGTCAACATAGTTGGCCACATTGGTGTACACCCCATAATACCCAGGGTGTGAACACCCGCGGCCCCAGCCAACCACACCGGTCAGGAAGTGGGTAGAACCGTATTGTGTGACCAGAGGGCTGCCGTCATCCCCACGACAGCTCTCCATGCCTCCCTCCAGGTATCCGGCACACAGCATGTTGTCGGTGAAGTTGAACTTGGCTCTCTGGGAGCACTGGGAGTTCTGGACAATGGGGACGGACAGCTTGCGAAGGATCGGTGATACCGGGGTGACGAGCAGCGTGCCGGTGCTGTCGTCGTTGCCCCCGCTGGTTCTCTTGCCCCAGCCGGACACGGTGTGGAAGCGGACCAGCAGGAGCTCCTGCACGGCGAAGTCTCTGGTCGGCAGGCAGACGGGGACGGCGTGGCGGCTCAAGGTGACAGGACGAATCAGACGCAGCAAGGCGATGTCGCTATCGCCCGTGGCTGGGGTGTAACTTTCATGGGCGATCGCCATGGAAACAGGGATGGTCTGTTCTGTGCCTTCAGCCACATCCAAGTTGTGTTCCCCTGGAAACGGAAAAAATAGACATTACAAAACAACTGAAAAACTTTCCAGAACAATTTCGAAAGCCACGCAGGAGAGAAAAATAACTTGGCTCATTTTAAAGTCGAGCTAAGCTGAAAGCATTACCTACCTGCCACCACGGAGAGGTTTTGGTGGTTGTGGCCGTGGACACAGTGGGCAGCAGTGATGACCCAGTCTGGACGGATCAGAGCACCTCCACAGTGGCTGTCCCCGTTTAACTGGACCAGAACCTGATTGATGAGGAATTATTGACAGATGGATTAAATGTTTTAGTTTCTGACACTGCAAACGCAGTCACATTGCAACATCTTCACAAGAGTTGAGGGAATATTCCTGAATGAAAGAGGGTGGATGGACTTTACCTGCCAGGGACAGTCTCCTTTGGGACAGTGATTCGATCCCACCAGTCTGGTCTGACCCACCACACTTTGGTCCAGGCCTATTTCCTGCGGAGGCAGCTGGCCACATGGATACTCCACTGAAACACAGAAAAAGTGATAATTATTTTAAGAAAATAAGGGGAGTTCCACCAAATAGTACGAGGAGAGTAACATTTGAGATCAGTACATGAACAGATGTATAATTTTCAGTTGAAATCAACTTGGATGTTGTAAAAGCCTGAACTGCACACAGGTATAATACTTACATTACCACATTAAAAGCATAAACATTGTAAATGAAACTATTACTCTGGTAGAATTTTTACCCTGAGCGACACACTCTCGTCCATCGTCTCCCAGTTGGTATCCGTCGGCACAGGAACATTTCCGTCTTTCTCCTGAACCGTCACAGAAATGCTGACAGTGTCCGTTCTGGTAAAGACACTTTAGTATGTCTTCTATCACTGCGGAAAGTAAGATGAAGACTTTCAATATACATTTTATTGTTAGTAACATTATAAAAATATAAAGGTAGCTAAACTGAAAATTTTAATTATTAGTCTTATGAGTGTTAAGAAAGTATTAAATGAGAACAACCATAAAAAATCCAAAAATGACAATATGTGAAATATTTTGCAAACAAAAATTCTAAAAAAAACACAATGTGTTGCAGCTCATGCCTTATAATATATATTAATATCTTTACACTCAATGGAAAATGGAAGAAAAACCTCCTGCTGCTGTTTGTGAATTAAATTCCAAATGTTTTATGTATTTTTCCTTTTTCTTTTTTTTTTTTACCTGTCTGACAGTATCGTCCTTCAAATCCTTCCGCACAGTAACATTTGTAGGATGTCCCCTCGTAGACGCATGTGCCGTTGTTACGACATGGGTTGCATAAGCACGGGTCACGACCTGTCAAAAGAAACATGACGTTACACTTCATAAATATGGAAATAAATAATTATCATCTCATGTTTGCATGTAAAGCTGCAGAGGAAACTTTAAACCTTAAAACAGTTCAACAAAAGGCTCAGGTGTTTGTTGTTCCAACAGAATGAGGATCAATAAGGCTTCATCACATGAGGACTGATAAATCAATACACTGATCACTGGTAGAATGTGCAAACATACACATTTAAAAAAAAATGATGTTAAACAATATCCAAGTCAAAAGACTTTATTTTATCTTTATTCTAATGAAGAAGCACAAATTTAAAGTTGTCACTTACGTTCATACGTCAGCCAGAATTTCCTCTGCAGAAATAAACATATAGTTACATATTTTTAATTTACTTTTATGTCCAGTGTGCTTTCATAATAATCAGGTCCAAAGCAATAGAAAAGTTTACATTTTTAGGACTTTCTCCGTTTGCCATCCTATCCAGTGTTGTATTTAGCAGCAGAAAATGACAAAAAAAGTCCTCAAAGTGAACCACAGTTGTGCATTATGTGCATTATTTGTGACTGCATGTCTGAGTAAATTTGTTTCTCATAACTGTGGATGTTCATGTTAATGTTAGCTGCAAATATTCTGGTGCATCATTTGATACAGCTCTTTTCATCATAACTGCATGTTTTGAGTGCAATACTCATCAAAACTGCTCATTTGTTGAGTGCATTATTCCTCATAAATCTACTTCTAACCGGTACAAAATATAATACGTTTCTGACTATATAGGATGGATATTTCAGTTTGCAGGTGGCTCACCGTCATGTCATCATCCTCAAAAACTTCTCGTGCTTCCTCATAGTCGCATATCTCCTCGATGCATTCCCTCTCCAAGTTTCCTTGTTTCAGCTCCTCCAGGAAGCCGCTGTTAGCTCGCCGCCATCTCCGCAGCACTCCACTGGCCTCCTGCTTCTGCACAAACACTGAAACAAATCAGAGAATATCGTCATTTATTCAAGTTTCACACACAATTGCATTTATAGTAAGAATTAAGTTGTGATGATAAAGGCTTCAGGAGTTTGAAAATAGTTTTGTTGGCCTCTCCAACCCTTTGTTGGGTTTAGAAAGTATGTTTTCTTTGAAAAAAAAAAAAAAAAAAAATCACCAGAAATCCACAGTTTATTGTTGTCAAAACATTGTAATGATTGCCAGAATTGAAACTTTACAACATTATTTAAATAGATCATCAAAATCTAAATAACCAGAAAAAAAAAACAAAAAAAACTTCCACTGTCATATTTCTTTTTCATATTTCTTTATTCTATGTGTCTCACTGAACATTTGTTATAAGTGTTTGCACTTACCAGATCATGTCATAAAGATGATAATCTGCTATTTTTTTGAATAAATAATGTATATTTTGCAGTGACAAACAAGGCCACAGCATGTAAAATTAAGAAAAGAGCCAAAAAAACCCAGCTTGTGGGGTTTTGGAGAGTTTAAAGATGTCATTATAAATGGGTGAAAGAATATCGTAAGTATAAAAGTGGATCCTCTGACTAACATGCCAAAGTAATCTATTTATCAGAAAGAAACTGACCAGTAGCGGCAGTGAGGCCTGACAGAAGAATCCAGACGGCGCAGCAGCTCCTCAGCAACATGACGAGTTCAGAGTGTCTCAACAAAACCAGGACAAACAGGCTTTTAGGCTTTTTTTTAAGGCCATGCCCACCATACCTCTGACCCTCGAACCAGGTCAGTAAACACATCTCCTGTTGACTGATCAGCAGTAAAAGTACACAAACCACATTTATTTTTACATTTAATTCATAAAGTCTCTAAAAGTATGTCATCGATTTGTAAACTGTAGTACAACTTTTACTGCAGCAAAGAGAAACATTTTTTTATTTCAGGTGAAACAAAATATTCCTCCATTGTAGTATTATTACAACTTATACTGAAATATATGAAGTCAGAATTGTTATGTGAAATGAAGTCCTTCTACACTGTAACTACTTTTACTGAGTAAAATTTTGTAGCAAAAAGTATTTATTCAGAGAAGAAAGTAAAAGAGCACAGGAATGTCACTTTCATTCACATATATAATCTTTTTTTAAATGTAGTATGGCTGTTTTATTGAAATAAAACAAAGAACTTTTACTTTAAAGGAAATATTTCTACACCATCATATTAACTCCTGTTCTGCAGTACAATACAAAAGCATAACTTTTACTTGAAACTATTTTTACAATGTCGTTGTACTGTCATTGCTTTGGTGAATAAATGAGTACTTCTTCTCCAGGTGGTACTCCTATGTGGTGGTGTTGTTCATCAGAGCCTCGGTGATGTTCAGGTCCAGGGCCGCTGTCCGGTTGTGGATCCACTGCAGGTAGTTGGACACTCGGGTGTAGATGCCATAGTTACCCGGCCGGGCACAGCCCTTCCCCCAGCTGACGATCCCAAGCAGAAAAACGGTGTCCCTGTACTTTGTCACCAGTGGGCCACCGCTGTCGCCTTTACACGAGTCCTGACGGCCCTCAATGTAACCAGCGCAGAACATGTTCTCGGTGAGCACCACGCCGCTCTCCTCAACGCATTGCTGGGTCCTGATCCTTGGGACTTTTAGCTGCAGCAGGATGTTCGACGTGGGCCCGTTCTCGGCCCTCTTCCCCCAGCCGCTCACCGTGTGCAGGTTGATGGCCCATAGGTCTCGTTCGGCCAGCGGGCGCGTCGGCAGACACACCGGGACGGCGTACGTTGTGTAGACGATGGGCGACGCCAGGCGGAGAAGGGCGATGTCGTTGTCTGCGTTTTTTTTCAAATAGTTCTCGTGCATGATCATCTCAGACACCTGGATGAGCTGCTCCGTCCCCTCGCTCACTGTTGTGTTGTGCTCGCCTGAAGTGGAAGTACACAAGTAGTCTCAGCTTTGTGTTGTTAAAAAAAACCCAAGTATTATCAGCTTCATTCAGCAGGAGCATTCGTGATACCTGCGACCACCTGCAGGAACTGAACGTCCATGTCCTCGAGGCAGTGAGACGCTGTGAGGATCCACGTTGGCTTATAAATCACTCCTCCACAGAAACCTTTTCCTTTATACAACAGCAGAACCTTAAAAAAAAGAAATATTACTAATACGATTGTAGAAGTTTGAACTGTTTCCTTCGTGTCAGCTTACCTGCCAGGGGCATTCACCTTTGGGACATTCTGTCCCACCGACAATCCGCCCAACTTCGGTGTCTTTTTTTTTCCCCTGCAGGACAGGGACCATGCCGCATGCTATCGACTCTGTAACCACACACATGCACAGACAATTATTTCCACTGTATATGGAGCTCAGATTATCATGCAGATAATTCCACATTTTTCATCTCATATTGTAAGAAAAACAGATGACAGCTTCAACTGACTAACTGTATGCAAAGGTCATTAGTCGAGTCAGTTAAGTTTATCTACTGTAAAAGAGGCCAGCATGTCAATGTAGCAGTGAGTCTAAAGGTGAAATATTCGGGGCCCCTGTAGGAGGGAGAGAGGCAAAGGCACCAAATATTTCTGAAAAAGAGACATAAAATCTTGTTTTCATTTAAATTAAGCCTCCATATGTTTAAATTCAAGACTTTTGGATACTGTAGTCCTGTTTCAGTAAAATTGGCAACCTTATTTTGTCTAAAACTGTGTCATCTATGACATTTACAATTTGTAACTATGGGAGACCAATGTGAAATGGTTGGGAAATTATACTTTATCATACTCAAATGTATGAAACTTCTGAGATTTCAATATAATTAGGAATGATTGTCTTTGATACAATTATTCATTGTGACATTAAATGTAGACATATTTTACAAAATAAAATCAATACAGTGCCAGGTTTTGAGTAAATTCTGTCAAAATGTTGAGACATGGCTATTGGTCTGACTATTGATTAAATGGAAACTGAGTCAGAGAATATTCTGTAATATGAAAGATGATAAATCATGTGAGAACATCAAATCGTCCTCCTACCCTTTGCTATACAGCTTTGCCCATCAACATCCAGGAAATAACCGTCTGCACATGAGCAGTTTAGTTTTCGTCCTGCCTCGCCTTCGTCACAGAAATGGTCACAACCTCCATTCTCCAGCAGACAGGTGTCGAGGACGGCATTGTACTCTATAAATTTGAGTTTGGGGCATTTTAGATAAGTTATATAGCATTAACTTTTACTCAGTTCTGTATGATAGTAATGTTTTTTTTTTCTTACCAAGCTCACAGTTAAGTCCGCTAAACTGTGGTAGGCAGAAGCAGGTGTAAGATGAATCTTGGGCCGAGCAGCTGCCGCCGTTTAGACAGGGGTTCTGCTTGCAGCTGTCTGGGACTACAGAACGAGAACTCGAGAGATTAAACAGCCCAGGCGTTTTTAACCTGTTGGAGTCTCATGCAGCAGTGCAGGAACTATTTCTTTAAAACAAACTCATAGGGTGCAGGTGACATTTTTGGCTACTTTTTGGGAAGCAGTCGTGGAAAAAAACTGAAAACATTTCCACTTACCCCACCCCTTTCCAAGCATGTCAGGAACTGTAATGGCCTTCAGTTAACTTTGGTTTTTGGTTTGCCCATGTTGGCCGATGATATTGAATGCTTGAAAAAAATGTAACTAAAGAATAATGATACAAATGACTAATATGGACACCCACTAAGGTCTGATGACTGATCTTTTACATTGATCCTGGATCAGGGTTACAACCATGGCCCTTAGTCACAAGACTGAAATAGGCTTGAGACTGATAAAATAAGAAAATGTGTGTTTGCTTACGGCTGTATGTTTTCCAGAATTCATCCTGAGGAAACAGAATTAAAAAAATATGAAACAAGGAATGAAAAAGAGTAGAAATCTGGTGAAAGGTAAAAAGACGAGTCTGACCGTTGTCTCGGTGTGTTCAAACACCTCCCGCGCCTCCTCATAGGAGCATTTCTCCTCCAGACACTCCCTCTTCAGATCTCCCATCTGCAGTTCCTCCAACCAGCCTGAATTATACCTCCGAGTCCGGACCAGGATGCCATGGGCTCGATCCGGATCAAGAAAGACTTCCAATCAAAGAAAGGAATTGTTTTACAGAATGCTTTTACCCGTTACAAACTAATGACATCGTAACTCTGCTTTTGTCCCAAAAGTCTGGAAGAATTGAAGAAGAAAGAAATAGATATTTTGGATTTTTTTTTATGAATGCTTGCAGACTTCTTTCTGTTGATACATATTTGACACATATATGTTTGATATATGTGCGGGGAGAAGGATGTTTTCAGACACAGTGCATATCAGAGCAAGAAAAAAAGAGGGAGGGACCGAGCAAGAGGCTGCTGGATCGTCCTGGACTTACTTTATGTCGTTGGCAAGGAATACAAAAGCATGCAGACACATGGCGGGCTGGACTTCCTGCTGTTGGACTGGTGAGTGATATGGCTTCTATGTACAATGTTAGCATAATAACTACATTAACATCTCTGTTGTTTGGGATAGATCCATCCCCTAATACAATTTTACTTCATGTTGGCAGAATCAGCTAATCAACATTCGGAGTCATCAAGAATTCAATAGCCTTGCACTGATCCTGGACTCAAGTACTTCAACCTTGCCTACATGCTAAATGAATTCACCTTTCAAGCAAAGTAGGCAAAACTTTAACAAAATACTTTGGGACTTTGGACTTCCTCACCTGATGCCAGCTGACAGCCAGCGAAGTTGAAGACGAAGATGAAGAAGACCCTCAGCCACATAGTTGGATTTCATCAAGTCTGCTGCTCTTCTGCTTCTTTGTGAATGCAAAGGTACAAAGTCTGATCCAACCCCCCCTCCACCCTTCACCCTCCACCAATGATCACATGTTCCCAATGGAAATGCCCCATCTGACAGTGTGACACGAACAGTCTGCTGCTCTTACCTTAAGCAAGACATGAGAAGATCATTTTTGTCTGTGAAGACGTTTCCTCTTCGTATCCAGATATGAAATGATGACATTCACACCATCATCTCCAGCATAGCAGATACGGTAGCCACTTGAAAAATTGTATTGAAGTATATAAGGTATTGAAGTAGGTAATTCTAAACCCAAATTGTATGAATATAGTGATATTTATGTCAAGACAAAGTGAGGTAAAAGTTATTTGGTCAACATGACAAACTGAGTTAAATAAAACAAACACAGCAACTGAAAATTTACCATTTATTTTTTATTTTTTTAGTACACACTGTTTGTGAATCCAAACATGATTATAACTTTGACTTTAAAGACAAAATAACACAAAAGACAAAATTGCCTGCATTTGTCATTGAAGATTTATTATGAACAATTCATTAATTGTTATGGAATATTATCTTTATCACACATTTCAATTCACCATGGTAGTTTGGAAGGTCTTCTCTGTTGACCTGAACCAGTTCACATGGTGGCCATGATATCTTCAATCCAGTCCAGGAAGTTGCTGACTCTGGCATAGACCCCGTACATGTTTTCATTGGCGCAACCCTTTCCCCAACTCACCACACCCGTCAGAAACCAGGTTTTTTTGTAGCGTGTCACCAGAGGGCCACCACTGTCACCTTCACACGCATCCTTCCCACCTGACTTCAGCCCGGCGCAGAGCATGTTCCTGGTGATGTTGAGCTTCGTATGGAGGCGGCATTCCTGCAGAGGGACCCTTGGCAGTGACACCCGCTGGAGGGTTGCGGAGGCGGAGCCAAATCGCAACAGACGGCCCCAACCGGACACGGTGGAGTAACGGATATTTGCCAGGGTTCGAGTGAAGGTGGTGTTCCGGGCAGGAAGGCAGATGGGGACCACATAGTATCCCAGTTTGACAGGGCGGTTAAGCTTCAGCATGGCCAGGTCGCTGTCGTAGCTGGTCTTGTTGTAGCCAGGGTGGACCAACACTTTGACCACTTGCCGCCTCTGCTCAGTCTTGTCATCCGCATCGAGGTCATATTCTCCTATACAGGGACATAATTGGTCAGTAGTTGTTAATCAATACCTCAAATAAAAAGAGATAAAGATAAAAAGGTTAAAGAAATAGCAGCAGTCTTACCCACAGTTATGTTGAAGTTGGAGGCAGGTTTAGGCCCAACACAGTGAGCTGCGGTTAACATCCACTGATCTGACAGGACAATCGCTCCGCATATAAAAACATTACGTTCAGCAAGCATAGCCTGAGCAGGGATGATAAAATAAGGGTAACATAAGGGTTGACACCAAACCGTGTATATATAATACAGCATTTAGGATGCATTTGTTTTTTTTGTTGTTTTTGTTGTTGACATGGACCACAGGAGCATAGGACTTCAGAGGCATAGGACCTCTGGAACTTGAGACCTCGGGAGAATGGAAACTCTAGAGCATAGGATTTTTCAGTAACATAGGATATTGGTCAATCAAATGTATGTAACATCATTCCAAGATCTTACCTGCCATGGACAGTGTCCTTTGGGGCAGGCTATCCCATTGATAACCCTAGGGGTAACGCGTACCTGTGGTCTTCCACAGACCACCTTATTTGGAGCTGAGAAACAAGAAATTCCAGATGTAGACAACCAGAAAATCTGATATAAGCTGACATTACAACTCAGATGTTCGTTTAATTTTGCCTTGTTTTACTGTCCTGTAGATGAGCTCTGACCTTCGGGCATGCAGCTGCTGGCGTCCTGGTGAAGACGATATCCTGGAGCGCAGAAACAGAAAAAAGAACGATCTGGAAGTTCTTTGCAGAAATGTTCACATCCTCCGTTTCTGTAGCGACAACCATTGGAGGTCAGGCGAGCTGGATAGAGATACAAATAGAACTTTGCTCAACACCACATTGTCAAAATTAAAAAGGTACGTTCTAAGAAATTATTTGACATACCTTTGTCACAGTTGTGTCCATGGAAACCAGGTGTACATTTGCAGGCATAAGTGTCTTCATGACGAGTACAGGTGGCTCCGTTCTTACAGGGAGAGGACAGGCAATGGTCCACCGCTGCAAACAGGAAGTTGCAGAGACAACAATAATCTGTCACCAGTCTTTGTGACTTAGATGGAGCTGATATCCAGGCAATAATTACAAGCATAAATGAATTTTATAAATCCAAAAGTACCTATGTATCGCTTCCAGAAAGTCTCCTGAGCAAAGAAAGACAACAGAAATGAATTACAAGAAACTAAACGATAAACAACATGATGTTGGTTGGGTTTAACTAACCAGCTGCAGAGGGTTAGCAAAGATCTCCTTCGCCTCCTCGTAAGAGCATTTTTCCTCCACACACTCCCGCTCCACATTGCCCTGCCTCAGCTCCTCAAATAGGTAGTTTGCGCGACGAGTGCGGTGGAGGAAACCGCTGGCATCAGGTCTGCTCACTGTCAAGCCTTCCCAATTTAAGAGAAAAAGGAGGGATATGGTTGTGGTGCAAACTATGTGACCTTATGGGACCACGAGAGGG
Organism: Hypoplectrus providencianus; assembly: GCA_028566105.1. Lineage (NCBI taxonomy): Eukaryota > Metazoa > Chordata > Actinopteri > Perciformes > Serranidae > Hypoplectrus > Hypoplectrus providencianus. Next base: position 104,457 of record JAOWBC010000959.1, on the reverse strand, counting down.
ACCACAGGCCGAGAACGAGATTGTTGTAGGCACATGTACATATCCAGTTATTTCTCAGTCCATAGAAAATTATTATATTATGATAATTCACTGCTTTGTTATTTGTTGTTATGTTATTTATTTGTTATATATCTATAAAACGGGACTGTGATGTCATGGTCGACGGCTATCAATTAGGTTGGTGTTGGGCAGGAACTTGACACCAGTTATAATATCAAACATTCAAACCTCTTTATGATGATTTTTATGCATTTGGTAAAAAAAACAAAAGGTTATATTTACAATAACAGAGTAAAATACTTAAGTCTTCTAGAGTATGGATCATGTTTAAAAGTTTAGAAAACAAAGCTAAAATTAAAAAAAGAAATTGCATGATGTTTTTTTAAAGAATATACCTCATTATTTATGGCAGCTAACATGCCAACATAACTTTAGCGTGCTAACACAGCACGTGGACTCGCTGTTCTCACAGAAGATAAGTTCATTGGCTCTGATCTTTCAAAATGGATGAAAAATAAAGAATAAGGAGAGGAAGAAAAAGGAGATAGAAGATAGGACTGACCTCCAGGAAACCCAGTGCATGCTGGGATAGAAGCGATGAGAAGTCGTAGGAAGAAGAGCCGCTTCGTTTCTCTGCTAATGGACGCCATGTTTGTTCTTAACTGATCAAAGGTCAGAAAAACACACAAAAACACTCTCTGTCCCACAAGTACTCACTTTAACACACATATGAAGTTCAAATACTGCTCACACTCACTGCAGCACTGCTCTTGTTGACTTTATTTCCCAATCTGATTACTGGTTATTTGATTTTGTCTCTGGTTTATATAAGGTGGAGAAAGAGGATTCCTCATAGTCCAGAGAGAGATCGAGAATTGATTTTTAAAACATCATGTATGTGTGTAAAAGTAAAACTATGCAAATTTATTGTGACCAGACTGTCCTCTTTTATAAAGACAAAAATATGCTTTTAACAGACAATAAGATAAAGTTTGATCCCAACAAATAAAATAGAAACAACGAAACAGTTCAGAGAATTATTCAGATTTTATTTATTTGTTGATTTGCTGCTGGAGTGTCATAAAATTATGATAATATTGACAATAAGAAAACTGAAAAAGTAGAAACAGCTTCATTTTTGAAAAAAGTACTTCATGCTTTTAATTTACAATCTACCGCTACACAAAAACAAACTTTATTAAGGAAAAGAAAGAAAAGTAATTCATCATTAAATAAAAAGATTTCTGTAAACAGGAAGACACACTTTTTTACTTTGTATTTTCTTTGTATTGTTTTGTAGTTCCCATTGCTCTTCAAGGGAGCGACAGCATCTTCACTGCATTGCCTTAAGGATGTCAGGGATAAACTCCTGAGCTTCTCTCATTTCGTCCTTCCAGTCCTGTGGGATGACAGCTCCGCTGTACGACCCCCCGGCTCCCAGCAGGGCTCCTAACGCCGCCCCACGGTTACAGTTCTCACCTAAAACACAAACAACCAAAAGTTAACCAAAAAGTTGTCCTCACATTAGCACAATGTCCCCACGCACATTGTCTACTGGCCCTAGAAAAGCTTCTGTACGAACCTCCACAGTTGGTGTTGGCCAGGATTCCTCCTGCGGGGTCGTCATGGAACTCGTGAGCCAGATAAAACATGCTGGACAAAGCTCCTGTTGGTTCAAACACAGGAAAGAGTTTTAATTATCTGATTTAAAGATCTCTGCCTGCAATGATCCTAATCCGTGATGCAGGGATCTGAACCTTTAGTGTAGCAAGCCAGACCCAGGTAGTTCACTGCGCTCTGATGGACCCTCAGACGCTCCACAGAGGACCCTGGAAACCTGAAACACAAAGTAAAGTTTCCATGTGAAAAAGTTTATTCAGGTGCCATGTCAGAGTGTTCAACCACTCATTTAACATGTTGTGAATTGAGACTTTAAGTTTATTACCTGGCGGCCTTGCGGCTGTAGCTCTGGCAGGTCTCCCAGGCACCCAGCTTCCTCAGAGCGTGCTCAGCCTGCTGCTGGACGCTAGCTCCACCCAGTACGGCGTGCAGCGCCTGGCTGTAGATGGACACATACTCAGGCACCTTAGGGTGGGGATGGGTGAGCTGGACAAATTTGACTGCTGCTGAGACCTGGAGACAGACAAGGTCAAAGGTCAAACTGATGTATTCAGCTGTACACTTTTAATGTGTTTTGTAGTATAGCCACCCACAGCTTGATCTTCATTGGCCGAGGCAGACAGCAAGACAAAGGGAAGGATCATGGGAAGGCAGCCGATGGCGTCCAGCTGACTGTCAGCGAACGAGGAGCTCAACATGTGCCTGGAGCGTTTTTCTGCAAACGACAGAATCTGAAAAGCAGAAGAACAGAGCTTTTACACCAAACTCTGTGAGGATAACAATGAATTTAATAAATGTTTGGTCAGCTGATCCACTGAAAGGGTGCATTTGGTTTACCTGACTGGGTGAGGTCGGCCTGCTGTCCTGCCAGCTGGAGAAGAAAGAGCGGTGGAAGGACTCAGCGTAGGTGTCGTGGTGTGAGCCGGGCGTGGTCATGAAGCAGACATAGTCTGACAAAACAGCAGCTCGGGCATCTGACTCAGAGATGTCTCTGAAATGTCCGGACACAAGGGTGCGAGCGGCTCGAAGGGAGCAGACCACGTTTAGGGTGTTGTCCCCGGCCTGAAGACCTATTTTACCAAACAGCCTTACATTACAAAAACATTCTCACTTTACCAAAACCTTTGAATCAGTCATCAGCACCTTGGTTGAAGTACTCAGGAATCAGTAATTCATATGAAACAGGACTCAAAATTAAGAAAGCACTTCATATCAGCCTGAAGTCAGCGGTACCTTGGTGGTAATGGATGGAGCCTTTGGAGGACTTCCATAGGTCTAGTTTTTCATGGAGTATCACGTTACCAACCACATCTTGTCGCTTGGCGCCAGACGACCAGGCGGTCCGACCACTGCCAGCTGCAACACAGGACCGGTCAAGATTCACTGTTTATCACTAACAACAGGGTAAGCTTCCAGAACTTTCCAGGACATACTGGTGTTGGACAGGCTGAGGATGCTGGACGGGTGTCTGTCTCTGGGTGAGTTGAATCCTGATATCCAGCCTCCGAAATCCCTTCTGATGTCATCGATGTTGTAGTACCAGTGGACTGGCATGGACATGGAGTCGCCCGCGCACATTGCCCACAATGCCTCGCTAACTGCCCGCCGTACCTGAGCCATCTCACTGGAGGAGGACAGTAATCATATAACGTATAATGTTGTAATTGTATGGTATTATTTCATATAGTTATATATTGCAGTAACAAAAGCAGGAAATAATAAAAGTGAATTTAGGAATGAATAATAATTACATGTTAAATAAAGATATGTAAAAAAGATATGTTAAAAAGAGCAAACATAAAGAAAGGATTCGCAATGAATCATCATTTCTTTTAATTATCCAAGATTTGGTTAAAAACTTCAAATAAAAGACTTGATCATTTAAAAATCTTAGTAAGATAAATAAGTAGAATGAGACTGGTAAGTTCACATAAATATATATAAAATGAAGATCATGTTATACAGGATGATTTACTAATGCTCTTTACTGTTGTCTTTAAATAAAAAAACAACGTTGAAGGTATCCAAAGAGTTAACGGTTTAAACACACCTGTATTTACCTCCTGGATGTCAACACACAAATACTCAGACTTTGTCGCATAATGCATATATTTTAGACTAAATACAAATGAATTCAACTCACCTCTGTACAGCGTCCCTCTGCTTGTCGTGAATTCGAGATTTAAACTTGCATAACTATATTATTACAGGGTTACAAAACTACACAGGAAGCGACTAACATGGTTGGCACCTTCAGTCTAACCTACACATTCAGGTGTTCGTGTTACTAAGCGCTCGATGTACCTGGTTATAGTCCGGACAAATTCAGCGCTGTGTTTCTGTACGCATTCAGAAATAAATACATTTTAAATTTTAAAATTCTGTCGTTAAAAATGCACATTATGAAACGACTACAACTATTTATTTTGTAACCGGCTTTGTATGGTGGCCGATGTAGATCAACCCAGAAAGCGAAGCTACTTTTAGTTTACCCTGAGATGGGACTCTCAGGCTGAGGCACTGACGATGCACTGCTGCTGTTTGCTTTTAGTTAAGTATTTTTAAATTAGTGTCTGTATAATGTAAAGGTTAATAAAGGCCTTTATTTTGATTTATGTGAGCGGACATGAATATTCAAAGCCGAAAGCCTACCTGCAAAACAAAATCAGGGATAATTTCCTCATCAATACTCTACGGCGGCTGATTATGACCAAAAGACCAATAATGTAACTCAATGAAAAGGCGAATGTGGATAACAATGCCAGTCAACAACAGTGTAAAGTGAGTTTTAAAATTCACCAAAAGGAAATATAACTAAATAGGTTGCAGTGGGATATACGGTAGTATTATTTACCCCCAGCAAGCCAACAGCGAACGTCGAGCCTTTTGTTTTAGCGAGCTGGCGAAGCTCAGCTCAGCTAAGCTAGGCTGGGCTAGCTGAGTGCTAGCAGGCTAACTGATGGAGATGGAAGAAGATCCATTAAATCCACAAGAAGTCGGTAAGAACAATAAACAATACATTAACAAAAATGTTAAATGTTTTGCATACCTGAAACTGGTTTTAAATCGATCTGCAGAGTCTTCACGACCATCTAGATCAGATCAGACTGTTCAGGTTAGGTTAAGTGGTTTTTAAAGGAGACCTGTTTGATTGAGTCTTCTCCATGTAGACCACATCAGACCAGGTCTGTATTAAAAACAATGATACATTAACTTGACAAACCAGATCCAGAAACGTTTTAAGACACCTTTAATTGTATTGTTTGACTTGAAATACACAGCTGGTATTTATAGACAACATGAGACCAGGTCTAGAACCACAACCACTGGATTCACGTTTGTCATGTCTGGACTGGGTTTTCATGAAATACCAGAAACGGTTAATAGTTCAGTTAAAGACTTGAAGAACCACGAAACTAGTCCCGTTTTAGGTTGTATGTCCATGATTCCATAACGCTTGGAAAAAAAAAAGACTTTCACTTTCAAAGTGGTTTTAATGAGTTTCATAGATCATGCTTACATTGTTGTTAGAACTGGACTAGACTAAACAACAGCAGAAATAACTTTTGTTTATAAATTTGTTGTGCTGTTTTGTCAGAACGGGCCAAAGCCTTCTGGGCCGGGGAGGATGTGGATCAGGTCTTTCATGGGGTCTTTGAGTATCTGGATCACCTGAAGAGGGTTCTGAAGAAGAACACAGCGACAGACAAAGGTTGGACTTGCTCTCCTGCTCTCTACTGCTGTGGTGATGAACTTCCTGTTGTGATGTTGAACGTTCTGTTGTGTGTTTGATCAGAGTTTGTTCAGAGTCTAAAGCTGCTCAAGTCCATCAACTGTCCCCTGTCCCTGTCTCAGGATGCCTCCGTGGTCCAGGTGGTCATCGGCTCAGGTACGCACAGACTTTTATTCTGAAACTCTGCTGTTGCCAGAACAACCACACCAGAACAAACTCTACAGTACTTTTAAAAATCCAAACTTATTTTAATATTGTATTAGTGTTAATTATATTATTATGTTAATACATAATATTTTAAGTCCTCGCCTTTTTATTTTTATTCAAGCAGAGAATTTTATTACATTTGACAGAATTTTGGGAATGCAGTGATTGTTTTTTCATAATAGCAGAGTGTAAAAGTACCTCATTTAATTTGTAGAATTATTTGTCTCAGATAATAATATACACAGTATCATTTTAATATCTTTACCCCGGCAATATAAACCACATAATTTAATTCTGTCACTTAAATTAACAGCATCAAAATAATGAATTAGGGCATTAAAATCGTAAAAGGAAGTGAAGCCAGTATGAAGTCTTAATTTGAAGGTGTCTCTCTGTCCAGGTGTTGTGTTCCCAGCTGACTCCTCATCTCCCTCTTCAGCGCCTCCTTTAAGAAAGGAAGAGCTGCATCCTCCACTGACCCCCAACCAGCTGCAGTACCACCCCCACTCCTGCTGCAAGGTACACATTATACACGCTATTCAGTTTTAAGGTTATGAAACCGCTCAAGATGCCCTCTGCTGGACAAATGTAATGATATCCTGAGTTTCTGTGTGTCCATCAGTCCTGCCTATCCAGTTTACCCATCATGCCTCAGTGCTCAGCGCCGTTCTGGGGTCAGAACCCGCTGAAGGTACCGTTGCTCTGCGGCTTCAAAAGGCTGAGCGCCATGCCACTGATGATGCCACTGAGAGGAGCCGGTGAGGGGGCAGAGCTCGCTCTCCCTGAGGAAGCCGAGGACGGCGTGGACTGGGATGTTGTTTACAAAGCGCCGTGTGGACAGAGCCTTCGTGACCACGACGACGTGATGCGTTTCCTATTGGCCACAGAAAGCTACGACATCCTGCAGGTGTGTTCTGTGTGGAGGACAAAAGCTGCTAAATAAACAACTGTGCATTGATTCCCTTATTAAATTGATAAAAATAAAAAAAAATAGAAGCGTAAGATGTATAATTACTAAATAAAATAAAAAAAAGCCAATAAATTTAAAATTAGTACTGGAGAAGGAGGAAAAGTTGTCTGTTGACTTCAGAGTCTGTCCGTAAACTGCAGTTTTAAACACTTTAAGGTGGACTTCTTCACATTCAACCCATCCGTCCGGTTGGACCCTCCCCAGCCTGCGGGCCCCCGTCGACCAGAGCTGGACCTGAGCCGCGGTGTGGAGCCGGCGCCGGTGCAGCTGTGCGTGGGGGACAGCGGCGCCCGGCCTGCTGAGTTTCGTTACAGGAAGGAGCGTTGGCCGCACGGCTGCTTCCTTACCCGCAGCCGTGCGCTCTTCCAGGTCTGCTGCGACTGCACCGACGGCTGCAGCGACGCACACCACTGCGCCTGCATTGCAATGACCACCGGAGGGCGTCATTACAACCACCACAGGCTGACTGAGCCCATACCATCAGGGTGCGAGTTCATTTTATTCATTCATTTTGTCACAGAAATACCTGTTTTTTTCATTTTTTAAAATTGCTCATTTGTTTTCTAGAAATTATTATTTTTCTTCATACGTCAATTTTTTTTCTGTAACTAATCATTTAGTTCTAGAATCTTTTTTTTTCTTAAAATTATTATGCTAAAAAATACAAATCCATTTATCTAATTTTTTTTATCCCCATAATATTCAGAATTATTGCAAAAAAATCGAACTCTTTTCTTGTCAAATTGAACACATTTGAATCTAAAAGGGTCTTAACTTGTTTATTGATTCAATACTGTCAGTGTGTACGAGTGTGGCCCATGGTGCAGCTGCGTCCGGACCCGCTGTCAGAACCGGCTGGTCCAGCGGGGGATCACAGTCCGCCTGCAGGTGTTCCAGACTGAGCGCTGCGGCTGGGGCGTCCGCTGCCGTGACGACCTGGACCGCGGCACGTTTGTGTGCATCTATGCAGGTGAGTCGCTGTCATTACAGATTACGACAGTAATAACACATTTATTTTTTGACATAATTACTTTTTTCTTAATTTAAAAAGAATGTTTTTTTCTATTTTCTTTTGTAATAAATGATTTTTAGAGAAATAATTGGTTATTTTTGACATCTGTTTCTTGGCCATCCTTTTCCTTTTTTTTTCTACAAAAATGTGTTTACTGTGGTAATTGGATTTGGTTCTGGAAATTAAAACTTTATTATTATATTCAATAGCTATTTATGGTGAAATGTTTTCAGGCGTGATGTTGCAGCAGGTCCAGAGCCCTGCAGAGCTCCCGCCTCCGAAGCTGACGAGGATCGACCTCCCTTCAGATGACGAGGTTGAGGTGGTCACGGAATGGCTGGCCCCACCTGTACTGGAGGGGCGGAGCAACGTGCTGGACCCGCCCTCCTCATCCCCGGCCACCTCATCCCCCCTGCACGTCCCTGTGATCCAGAGACCTGCAGACAACAGCACAACTGCCACTGCACAGCAGGACAGGGACAAGGTCAGAGTCCATACCCTTTTCTTAAAACAATAACGACAATGATATTACACATGGAATAATTAACTAGAAAATAATGAAAAGTATAGAATAAACTTTTAAAATTCACAGTTAGTCCTTTTTGCTTACAGCAGGGTTTTACAGGAAGTGTTTTTTTTCCCTCAGGTGCTTGTTGGAGGTCCAGAACCTTTAGCGGGTGAGTCAGGTGACCAGAAGAAGGTTTCCGGGACAACAGGCAGTCCTGAAGCAGCGGTGGTCCGCAGCATGAACGGCAACGTGACAAAGAGTTTAAAGAGAGCGATAGACGAGGAAGATGTTTACCTCCTGGATGCTGGCAAGGAGGGAAACGTGAGCCGCTTTATTAATGTAAGTGGAAGTATGACAAAAAGTTGTTCTTTATTTAATACGTTTTAATTCATAGAACTAGATAATTAACATATAAAAAATGTGTTTCTACATATGTATTTATTTATTTATTTCTCCCTGCAGCACAGTTGCCAGCCAAATCTTTTCATCCAGAATGTCTTCACTGACTGCCATGACCCCGGCTTCCCCGTCATCGCCTTCTTCACCAACAGGGTCGTGGCTGCCGGCACAGAGCTCACCTGGAATTACTCGACCGACCTGCAGAGCAAACAGGAAGTGGCGTGTCTCTGCGGCACCAGCAGCTGCCTGGGACTGCTTGCCACCACTGAAGAGCAGCTGTGTGACATGTGCGAGGTCAAAGGTCAAGGTGGAACACAGTAACTCCTCCAGCTCGTCCACAGAAACAGAAAGACATATTTTTATACGGTTTGTAACTTCTGTATATCTTTCTTAATAAAATGAGAAATTTAATAAAAGTGTATTCAGGATGTATTATTTTGAAAGGCTTACACCAGGGGTGTCAAACCAGTCCTCAAAGGGCCGGTGTGGCTGCAGGTTTTTGTTCCAACCAAGCAGGAGCACAGCACACCGGCCCTTTCATGGATCAGTTTGACACCCCTGATTTACACCATATACGTTCAGGCTTGGGTATACTTTGACATAATTATGCCTTTAATAAATATAATAAATAAATAAATAAATATATATACGTTTCATTTAATAAAATGTAATCACAAAATCAAAGTAATTTAGGAATAACACATTTAAATAATAAAAATGTCAATTCTTCACAGAGTCAATTATTAATGCTTACATTCAGTTAACATTTTGCTATATTAATTGATATATTAATTTATTTAGTCACTCATTCATTGACAGTTATTTTTATTATGTCAGCACTTATCCTCCAACAGCTAATAAAAAAGAACAAATATATGAAAACATGAAAGAAAGAAATTTAAATTTAAAAAAAATTATTTAGGATATTTATGCATTCATATCACAAATATTTGTTTAAAATCAGTCTTTTTGAATGATTTTGCAAATAGAAAACTGTTTTTAACGGTCATTGCTACTTTTATTTTGAAGTTCTAAAGTTAAGTGAAACGTACTTCCCTTTATCACCGTCGCTGCGGAACTTATTGTGAAACTCCAGACCGGAACTCCTGTTTGTTGTTGTTTATATGTCGTCTCCCTCCGGAGTCTCAACGACTGACCTCAGACACCGAGCCCGATCATGAGCGCTGTTCACCGAGCTCCGTATGTGCTCCTCCTCGGTCTCCTCTGGGCCTCCCTGCCCCAGGCCTCCACTCGCTCCTACTGCCGCGTCCGGATCCCTCCTCACGACCAGGTGGCCCGGGTCGCCCGCTTCGTCGCCCACCAGTGTGACTGGGCCTCCATGGCCACCATCTCCACCCACAAGCCGGTGGTCGGGCAGCCGTTCTCCAACGCCTTCTCCATCAGCGACGGACCGGAGGGCTCCGGGACCGGGGTGCCCTACATGTACCTGACCCGCATGGAGATCTCGGTGCAGGATCTGGAGGTAACGTAGTCCGCGTTACAGTTTGTATAAAAAAAAGTATACAAAGTAAAATTTAGTATTGCAGTTATACTTTATTTTACCCTCCTGCATTGTTCAGAACTGCTCTGAGAAATTTCACAATTTAGTGAAACTGCATCTTATCTCCCTACATGAGCTTTTAATATGTTAAGTGTTCAGGACTACTCTGAAAACTCTCAAAAATCAGTGAAACTGCAGTTTAATACCATAATACCTTGAGATATAGCCTGTTATGTTCCTCAAAGTAGAATTTTATGAGTCTGCAGTGATCATAAGTTTATAGAGAAATCATAGAATTTATTGAACCTGTAATTCAACCTCATATTACTTCCCAAGATATGTCTGTAATGTTCCTACGTTCATGTTCTAGTTCATTCAGTTCACTGAAAAATCATAAAATTTAATGATGATGTCTTGAACTCTCTATTGATGACTCTTCATTTTTCAGAACTGCATTGGAAACTGCTGAAGTGTCCATTACTTTATTTTGTCCAGTGATTTTTTTTCAATATTTGGGTGCATAGTTTTCAGTTAAACTTAAAACTCAACATTAACTTATAATTAATTAATTTTAAGCTAATGCTCTTATTAAATTAACTGCCATCATATTTCTGAAATATACCCATAGAGGTTTGGTTCCAAAAATGTTCCATTCAAAACCTCCTCAGGGATTTATAGTATGAAAGAAAGCATAGGCTGCTTTTATTGGATTATTCATATTGTCAACCTATTCGGCTTTTCAAACTGATATAAAGTGAAATGAATTTAAAAATGTTAAATATCCCCGATACTAGTTCTTTAAACTTTCTTTTCCTGTCTGGCAATAAATTTATGTAATTTCATGTTGATTCACTAATTTCTAGTGTCAGATTTTGCAGATTAAGTGCAAAAGGTTATGCAAATGTGAAGTTGAGGGTTTATGCAACCGCAGTCATGACTCAGCAGTTCCTTCAGAGTGACTTGGCAGTTTTACAAAGTCACATGCCACAACAGAAATGTACAGCATGTACAGTGAAAGGTTTTCTCCAGTTTTAACAGTGAGTGAGGAGGTCTGTAAATGGTCATAAAATGTCTTAAAGATTTTATTTAACAGGGTTCAATGTTCAGGGTAACTGTTCTTGTTATGTGTAATATATGTATTATATAATAATATATTATAGTATTAATTTCCCTATTTCATTTTTTTTTTCAAATATAAAAATTTGCCTTAAAAAAAATAGAAATGAATACATTCAAAACAATGCAAGATTTCAAAATTAATAAATATAAACAAAGAAAAAAAAATATTTAATTGAAAAGTTAATAAAAAGGGGGATTCAAAGAAATATTAACTTGCCATATATAAACAATGAATCCCCACATTTATTGAACATATTGTTATTAATATATTGTTAATATTATTTTTAATGGCATTTGAATTTATTTCTTTGACCTTTTCAGCATACTACCTTTTATCTATTACCTTTAAACCTTTTAAATCCTTATAAATATTTTTTTAACCCTGCTGTGTGAGAACAGTTCTTGAGTGGGACCATTATGAATTTTTCCATTTGAATATTAATAATAATTATTATTATTATAATAATGATAATAATTTGTGATGGTGTCCCTGCAGGTGAACCCTCAGGCGTCTATGTCCATGTCTCTGGCTCAGACTGACTACTGCAAGGAGCAGGGCTTCGACCCTCAGAGTCCCCTCTGCGCTCACATCATCCTGTCTGGATCTGTGATGCAGGTACACACACACACACACACACACACAGTGGAGCAGTCACTTGACCCCGTCACATGACCCCTCCCTGCTCTCGTCCAGGTGAATGGGACGGAGGCGGAGTTCGCCAAGAAATCTCTGTTCAGTCGACACCCGGAAATGATCGACTGGCCGAGCGACCACAACTGGTTCTTCTGCAAGTTCAACATCACACAGGTACGACAAGTGCTGCAAAAAATACGTCAAGATAATACTGAAAATATTACAAACTCAGCTCATACAAACTAATACTAATACAACTAAAAGTATTGCTAAAAATACTATTTCAATTGATTGTACAAACTCATACTGATAACACAACAAACTTTATTTTATAATTGTACAGACTAATAATCATAAAACTAATACGAATAATACCACAAACTAATACCAATACGGCTACAATCAAATAATTAAACAACTAATATGTCATACAAGTGATGTCACAGTAACCAGGCCACCTGATTGGTCCACACATCATTCCAGAGCAGGAAGCCTCGTTACCGTCCGTGTTGCTCCTCTGTGTTTCAGGTGTGGGTGCTGGATTATTTTGGCGGGGTGAAGACCGTCGCTCCGGAGGAATACTTTGCGGCCTCGCTGCACAGGAAGCACCACTAACGGTCAGAGCGTCAAGTCGTTCTGTTTGTGGCTCTATGACATATGGAGGCGTTAAAACAACAAAATTAGATATATTTTGTGACGCAGAAATTAAAGGTCTCAGGTTTCTGTTGTTGGACTTTGTAGACCTTTGTGTTGTTTTTTCAATTGCACTGTTTCAGTTGATCACTCAGGGGAGCCACAGAACTAGAAGTCAAACCCATAAATCTATTGGTATAATCATACTTTAATTGGATATTTTTTCTCTTTTTCTTATGATAAAATGTTGATTTATAAGGAGGAAAGAAGCTGCTAAAAAACGAAATAAATGGAAAAACAAATGACTCAATGAGTACAATGATGTGCCAATAAATATACAAAATAACAAAAAAATTATAACAAATAAAGTAGACAAATTATGAAATTAAAAATCAATTAATTTATTGTGTGCTTTACTAATTTAATTACAGTTTTGGCAGCTTCTGCCTTCCATAGATTTACAGACTATACAATAAAATATTTATTTTTTGAGATTACAAGTGTTTCTTGATAGAATTTGAATTATTTCTATAAAGCAATTTCTTACAATGAATGTATAAGTGTGTGAGATTAGTTATGATGACTACATCTCCCACAAGTCTTTGCTGTTAGCAGACTGTTAAAGCAGTCGTGGCAGTTCTAGTTCTTAATAACTCATGTTGTTTCCATACTGCCTTAAAATCTCATTTTATGATGACAAATATGAAATCTTAGTGATATGCATAGCTTGGAGACTTTGCAGTGAAATTCTATTTTTTAAAGGAATGTTAACAAGTAAATTTTGTAAATAAAGTTTGTGCTGAAAAACAACATGGCCCTGCCTCTTTTTAAAAAAAAAAATAATTCTTTGCGATTGTTTAATTTCCCTTTTTATTGAACATTATTATGTTACAAGTACTATTACATTTCTTTTTTTTAATGCACTTATTTAATTTAGAAATTAAAATAATTTTATTTGTGCCACCCCGCCTTTTTTTTCTTTTAACACTTATGACTAATTGATATATCTTCACATCATTTTTTTTCAATAAATATAAATGTCATATTTTATATATTAATTAATGGTTTTTATTTTTCTTCTTCTTTTTATTTTTTTTTGAAGTATTTAAGTATTTAATGGCTTTCTTGTATTGAGGAATGCATTTATTGTTTTTAATAATTTCTAGTGTTTATCTAATGATTGCCTCTTATACACAATAAAAATAAAAAATAAATGCAGAAGACAAAGGAAACAGGCAGATTTAGATTTCTGGAAGATTTACTGAACCATCAGAAACTAAAGAGCTGACAAGACAGAGTGTGTGGGAGAACGCTCGTATGAAGAGTGTGTGTGTGTGTGTGTGTGTGTGTGTGTGTGTGTGTGTGTGTGTGTGTGTGTGTGTGTGTGTGTGTG
>JAOWBC010000959.1:43298-55994 GCA_028566105.1 Hypoplectrus providencianus | reverse complement strand
GTGTATCTTCTTCATGTGTCTTCACCCTCTCGCCCCAGTTACTTGTGTTTCTACTCGTCCGCTTCATGGACGCCGTACCCGAGTCGGTCTGCGGATGGAAAATGGGCCCAGAAGGTTCTGGCCAGCTCTTCAATTTGGTCATAACCGGCGTGTTTCCTCAGCTCCTCCACCCAGCCGAAGAAGTCTGAGGAGGTCATGGCCCAGTTAGGAATGCTGCGCTTCTGGCGTCCCTCTAAAAAGGAAATTAGGTAAATGTTTCAGTGCCAAAAAAAAAAAAAAAAAATCCCACATGGTTATGGCAGTAGTGCCAAAGGAAACAGGAAGTGATGGGTCTTAAAGGTTCAGCCAAGTGGACCACAAGCTAGTTTATGATTTCTGAGATCAGTGCCAAACAGAAAATGTAATTTTTGTTCAAAATCATCAAAGATTACCCTTTATATCATTAGAAAGATTAACCAAGTGCACGTTACGCCGTTGATGGTGACTTATTTGTTTCTATGATAAAATTTTCACGGCCATTTCATTCATTTTTGGAGTTTGTTTCTGTTTTGGAATTTATTTCGGTTTTGTTTAGGTATTTTTTGGTCTTGCTTCACAGGGACACATAAACTAAGTGCAACTGTCAGGAAGTCAGTTAGAAGAGGGATGATGGTGTCACTTCCTGGTTTCCATCCTGCGCTCCAGCGATGTGATGTTATGAGTGTGAAAGTGAAATCTTGCTAAAATAAAACAGCGATAGTGTGATGAGTCACTATGTCACGCTGTGTGTGGCGTTTATGGTTGAGCCTATTAGGCATAAATACCAAAGTATTTTAAAACATTTTGGTCCTTCTTCTGCACTTACACTTTTAAACTTTTTTTTTTTTTTTTTGGGAAATTTGTTTTTTAATTTTTTTTTTAAATCTATCTGATTTGTTTCTTTATTTTTGGCACCGTTTTCACTTCAATTAAGTACTGCATCATTTATTTTGGTTTATCAACTGATTAACTGACTAGTTTATCATAGGTGATAGAGATTTTATTCATATTTAATTTCACATCCAGTCACCCCCACTCACCGTCACCTAGGTCAGCAGTGTCCTCCTCCGCACCTGAAACACATCAAATTGTTGTTAGGTCTTTTTTTATTTTATGTAATCCATATATGCACATATACAGTATATGTATGTTTAAAATACTTTACTACTAAAATACTAAATTTAGCAAATGCCGACTTTAACCTCAGTAAAGGACTGGATGTCGGACCTTTACTTGTAGTGAAGTATTATCAGTTGAGTGAGAATCCTCTTGTCCTCACAAACTCTCTTTGTGTTTTTTTTTTCACGCTGCTTCGTGACTGTCGGCAGGAATCCCCAAAAAATAACATCCAGGTGAGGAAACATTTTCTTCCTCAAATTTTAATGTAAAATCAGAGAGATAATCTTATTTATTAAATGTTTATGTGATTTTAGATAATAAGGAGATCAGGGCCAGAAGGAATAATACATTTTGCTAAGACACATGTGATGTTTTAATGGAAATAAAAGTCATAATTTTAGAATTAAAATACCATTTAGTGCAAACTTTAATGAGTGTGTTCTGTTACCTGCAGGAAGCAGCAGCAGCAGCAGGATGGATACGCTCAGCAGGATGCGGTTCGTCATGTTTCAGCTGCAACAAAATAGTTGGCAGTGTCATTACAACATATTTTTTATGCTCAAAAAACTTTTCCTGTTCAAACAAAATGTGTCATTAGTTGTATTACTTTCACAAAACAGAAAAGCAACCTACTTTCAACTAAATTAGATTTTAAAAAGAATATATTTTAATGTTTAAAACAAGAATAAGAACATCTATATCTGTGATAAATTTAAGGGTTTTTTGGCTTAATATTCTCCTAAAAACACAAAGGTTTTGTGCTAATTTTTCAGTTTTTACAGTAGATTGTATGTTGCAAAAAAATTTTACTAGTGAACTGAAATAATCAGCATGAAAAATATATAGAATTTGGACAATAAACTCAGCATTCAGAGTCAGAAAAAACAAGAGTAAATAGTCAAATAAACCAATCAAATTTGGCAAAAATATAAATAATGAAAAAGACATTTGTCAACAAAAGTTAATGTGACTCGACACAGTTTTTTCCACAAGCTTCCAGGGATTCACAATCTCCATGAAATCACTCTTATTAGGTTAGAGAAGAGACATACCTGATCTGGATCTGAGGGTTTCTTGGTCTGCAGACAGAAAGTGTCCGTGTGTGGAGTTTTGTTCTCCTCACACCCCCCCTCCACATACCAGAACTGACCTCTGACCTTTGCCGCATGAATGGCTGTCTGTGCAGAAGATTTTCTTTAATTTCCCATGTGGACAAATATCCCTGCAGGTGTGTTAATATTAAGATTATTATTTCGTTTTTAGCTACAAGTGGAAGCAACCATTCTGAATTTGATGCAGCCACACATTATATAAAAGTTGGGACAGGAGCCTCTTTGCCATTGCGTTACATCAGTTTTTCTGAGTAAATATATGAATAAATGATTAAGCAAATCAATTAAAAATGAATGAGTAAGTAAATAAATATGTAATAAATATAATAAATGAATATACATATGTTAAAATGAAAACATACGTTAAAATAAAAAGATATGAAAGTAAATACATACATACATTAACAGTAACTTTACTTTCTACATTTATCATTCAGCTCCTCATTGTGAGGGATTTGGCGCCGTCTGGTGGCCACAACCATGAACGGCATCTTTGCAAACAGAATTTGCCTGAGTAACATCATGTTTTTAAGTTTCCTTCAGTATCACAGTCATCCAGTGAGAGTTTTCTTATATCAAAACTTTACACTAAAAAAAACGAGCTACTGACAGATGATTCGGCATACTTTAGATTGCAAAAAAAAGCATCACGGGAGTTGTAATCCCTCTAATTAATGTGAGATTGTCAAATACAAGCAGGGCTGACAATGCAGGGGGAAAACTAAATTGTGTCTAACGTCATCTTCAGAAACGGTCTTTAATCCCTCTGGTGGGCAACATATCGGTAATACATCTGCATTCATGTTAAAATAGAGGAATTGCGTAAGAACAACACTTTATTTTAAATATTTCAGAGTATAAAAAGTTTTACCGACAGTGTTAGCATACGATTTTTACCTTATTATTAGCTTTGTTGGCATCATATAAGTCATAAGTTAATGGAAAAGACCGCTGGTCGTAATGATAGCGAGTACACCATTCAAAAAATTAAATTAATGTAATGTGTAATTGAGTATTTTCAGACTCTATCTCTATTTGTACTCTAACTGAAGTAAAGGATCCTGTGAAACACACATGCAGAGGCTGCAGAGAGCCTGGATGCATTCAATGTCTCACTCTCACGTCTAAAATAGAAATGACTGATAACAGAGATTAGAAAACCAGCTGCACATGAAATGTGGGTCACAGCTTAAACAATGTCAGAGAGTTTGACTTCAGTAAAACTAAATCACAGAGTGAGTCTTGTTTATTTTTTTATGACTGTGTTTTGTTTCTAATAACTTCCAGCAGCATTTGGTTGTGTTTATATTTAACCTGTAACAGTCAACATGATCCTCTGAGTTTCTGCACGTTTGTCTGCATGTGGATATGCAGCCGAGGTGACTTAGTTCAACATATACATGCTGTACATACATGCATACTCCTATATATATGTACATGCACATATAGAGTTTGTATATAGCATGCAGAAAGCTTTTATAGTGTGTACTAAAGGAATGATGAGGATACCATATTACAATCGTGTAAATGAAAATAAGAAAAATGAAAAGATTTGGTGGCTGAGAAATAGTTTATTAAAGTTTATTAAACATAAACACAAGAATTAAAATATTAAATTCAGATTAAAGTTAAAAATATAAATAAAAAAGAAATGATGAGGTGTCAGCTGCATCATTGAATATATAAATATAAGTGGAGCTACTCAGCTGTCCAATTAAAGATCTGCCTTCTGCTCCCCTTTAAGTCAATGATCTCAGTGACCCTTATAATCTTTGTGTCACATTCAAATATTTTATTAATTACACAGGCAACTCAGTAATTTCAAATAACACAGTCAAATGTAATACATGTGAAATCATGATGCTGACACTGTCACTGATAATTTATTAAAATTATAATTTATTTAAAATTATAAAATTATTATACCTATAGTAATAAAATACTTTTATAATATTTATTATTGTAAGATTACATTTTTTACAAATATTTGTCACATTTGTAAATTTATATTAAATTCAATTCAAATAAAGATTAACAAAAAAATGATTACTTTCTAAACATAATGAAGCTTTTTTAAACAATTATTGTGAGCCAATCAAAACTGACTTTTACAAAGGAATTATTGTTATATTTAGATTTGAATTTTTGATATTAGAAAATCTAAATCTCTCTCTAAATCTAAATATCTATTGGTTACTAAGATAAGATAGGTTTGATTTTTGGGGAACTCTTACTATTTACTGTTGCTGGGATGTAAGACATTGGTCATATATTTATATATCAAATAATATATATAGCAGCAGGCACGTGTGTTTGGTACTGTTCACACCTCTTACACCTCGTGTCAGAGTGACGTGATGTGATTCAGGTTTGGAAACGGTTCCAACTCGACCTCTATGTCCTCTTGGTGTCCACAAACAGCCTCAGTGTATTGCCCAGCATGCCTCAGTCCAGCTGGGTCACCCTCAGAAACATGACCCCCTCTCCTCCCCCCCGTCCCCCCTCCAAAAACTCCCCCTATCCAACTATTCCCGTCCTCTCACCACTCAGTGAAAATAGCCTCCATATATAACCAGCAGACGACTAAGTAAGGCCAGGAGGCATTCACTGACCTGGGTAAATATAGGAAAACATGTGTGCTGCTAAATCCAGACTCCAGCTGGGAGAGTCCCTGAGAAATGACAAAGATGACACAACTTTACCAATTGGATAAAACTTTATTCACACTTTTAAAACACATTTCAACATACAGCAAAATCTGAAATTTCAAGTTTTCAGTTTGAAAAAGATTCATGAACACAATAAATACTTGAATGACAAGAAAAACATTAAACGATAGAAAAGTATAAAAAGTCAAATACAAAAACCTTCCCCAAAAGATTGCACAACTCCCTTTTCTTTCCTGTGAGTACCTGAAGTTTCTTAGAGTTTATCTTCCTTTTTTCAACTTTCCGTCACATCCTGGTCTTCCTCCGACCGGAAACAGTCCAATCAGAGTCTCTGCTGAAGGGTGTCCAGGACACTGTTCCATGTCTTCATCCTGAGTCCTCTCTTCTGGTATTGACCGTGTGCCTGGTCCCATCAGATCTGTTCTCACTCTTGCCCTTCTCCTTCGCCCCCCTGAATGAAGTCGAGGTGGGCGAGCTGTGCCTCTGCCTCCTCGGTGTCAACGGTCAGGTGCTCCATGCTGTCGAAGCCCTGCTCAGGCGGCTGCAGCCCGGTCCCAGCAGCGGTCCGCTGGGCTTCTTCCTGCAGCTGCTTGGCGGTGAGCAGGAACTCGGCAGCGCTGCAGGCCTGCATGCTTTGTGCCAGCTTCTCCTGCAGCTGGTTGCTGAGCTGCAGCTGCTGCCTGTAGCTCTCTGCCAGCTTCCTGAGCGTGGCCACTTTGCTCTGCTCCTCCTGGCCGATCTGTTCCAGCAGCTGGCCCTTACGCTCCTCCAGGATGGCGTACAGCAGATCGAAGCTCTCGCCCAGCCGCCTCCTCTGCAGCTCACCGTTCTCCTGGATCAGCTTGCAAGTGTCATCCATCTGCACCACGGTGGCCTGGACGCAGCTGTTCCCTGCAGCGAGCAGCTCCACGGCCGAGCGCAGCTCATTCTTCTGGCTCTGGTAGACGGTGTGCAGAGGCGACACCTCGCAGTCCTTGTGCTGCCCGAACACCTTGCACATGGAGCAGGTGGGCGTCTGGCAGGTGACGCAGTAGATGTTAATGCGCTCATCCTCGTGCTCTGTGCACTTTGGCTCTTTGTCGTCTTTGTCCTTCAGCGGGGGGTCCTCGCTGTCGTTGCCTTTGCTCTCCTGCTGCTGCTTGTAGATGTCGATGATGTTCTCCACCAGCAGGTTCCTCTGCAGCCCGTACACACCGTGCCTGTCCAGGACCACCTCGAAGCGGCATGTGGGGCAGCGGAAGGTCCCCCCGGAGTAGTGGTAAGGGTTCTTGGACTCGTAGAGGTCGTTGGCGCAGCCGCGACACAGGTTGTGCTGGCAGGGCAGGATGACCACCGGCTTGGTGAACATGTCCAGGCAGATGGGACAGCTGAGCTGCTTCTCCAGGCTCTCCATGGCGCTCACAGGACGCACCACCTGACCCGTCTGAATGTCCATCGTATTCTTGTTCTTCTCTGTCTCTTTCTCTGTCGTTTATTTCCGTCTGCTGGTGTCAGAAACCACACAGCCTTTATACCCCCGAGGAGCTAGACATCCCGCCCCCCCACCCCGCCGGCTGTTTGTCACACAGAGTCTGAAATAGACCGCCAGCAGCACCTCCCCCTCCTCCACCCCAACAACAACATGTTGTCCAGTCTCTTTGGACTTGTCTGGAATTTAAATTTTCAACTTTATTTTCCTTAAAATCCAATTCAAATGAAATTGAAACACTAAAATAGATTAAAAAAAAGTAAGTGTAAATACAGGCCAATTGATCGACCTTTGACCCCTAATGTTCTTCTTTGTCTGAAACTGGAGCTGATGTTTTCAGGGAACCACTTAAATAAAACCATGTGACTTTTACTGAGGCTGAAACGGAAAAACAAAAATCTTTTAGAAATTGCATAATCTCTCTTTAACTCTCTGAAGCGGACAAGCAGCTTCTGGGCATTTTTTTTCTCTTTTTACATTTTGATCAACGCGGCGTTGTATGTCACCCCAAAATACAAAATATATGTGGAATTCATATTTCTAAAACATAAATAAAATATGCCTAATTGCATCCAATATATCTAGATTTTTTCGATAAATTCTATATATTGAACTATTTCCATGTTTCTCGTCTCTCCTGTCCTCATTCTGTGATCTGTGTAAAAAACAGTAAGTTTCTATCACATGGCCGTCTGTTTCAGAAGAATCAACAATGATTTATTATGTATACTTTTGCTAACGGAAACTTTCAGATGATCACATGATCCGTTTAAGGGCTGTTGGAAAGTTCAAACTCAGATAATAATTATGTCCGTTTCCTAGAAAGCACCTGTCTAACGTCTTTCATCAGAGACTCACATGAATGAATGGTGACTGTGTTGATGTTGACTGAACAGGAAGTTCAGAGCTTCAGGTTTCAGCTGCGAAACACGTTGAACTCTTTCACAACACAGAAAACAAACCGTGACCTCTGACCTTTATCATAACACACACACACGCACACGTGACGCTGTGAGGACACCTCTTTAGCACTTAGGGTGTCACTTAGTTCGTTTAACTTATGAAAGCATAAACAGTTTTCTGTTTTCTGAATGAAGTTCCTCTCAGTTGTAAACATGCTTTTTTCTCTGCTCAGCCACCAGGAGGCGCACTTCACCTGTTTTTAGCTGCTTTGAGCTTTAATGGGAAACTGAAACTGCAGTAAAAGTCATATTGCATTGTGTGTTGCGTTGAAAATGTGGACATAGTAAAAGTAATAAAACCACAGTGTAAATGACTGTGTAACAATAAAAGTATTCAAATTGTTAGGGCAGTAAAATTAAAATCACTGCATTCAAACTTATTGCAGTCTATGAAATCCATTCAAATTGTTTTTGCAGCAAAATAAATGCACTGAATCAATGTGTTCATGCAGGATGCGGGTTTCTTCTCTGAGCCAATCAGACGTCTGGACTCCTGGTAACCGTGTGAAGAATGTGCTGACAGTAAACACGACCTCCCACCGGGGTCAAAGGTCAACAGAGAGCTGACGGTTCACAGAGAGACATTTAGTTTGATCAGTTCTTCTTCAGTGGTGCTAAACTGCAGCGGGGTCAAAGGTCAGAGCTTATTGAAACACACCACAGTACGCACCCTGCACTACACAGTACACACTCTTACTTTATTAGTTCATGCTGAAACAAATAATATTGATCTTTTTTTTTCTTGTTTTTTTGCTGATGGACCAGACGTCATTGTGTTTTTAGCGACTTTTCAGTGCCAGTGAGCTGATCCTGGTGCAGCCTCTGTCGGTTCACATGTTTGTACTTGTGCACTTGTGAGGACTCTCAGTCACATCAGACATTCCTCAGCCTGCACTGAGACACACTGAAGCTGGTCCTCGCAAAGGCACAAATGCAAGTGCGCATAGAGCTGGTACAGTTTTGTTTTTTTAAAAACTAAAATTTAGACGTGGAGTTTAAATAACTGACTTTTTAAAAATGATTTACAAAGCTTTGAAGACTTTAAGGAGTTAAAAAATAGATAAATAAATAATGAAATTCATGTTCTTTAAAAAAATATTTATTTTTTGTGTCATGACATATGTTCATCTATTTATATATATTAATTCATTTATTTCTACATATCATTTTTCGTACCTCATATCAGACAACATGATCCTTTCTTCTCTGGTTTTAAACCTGCAGGTCTTAATCTTCTCTTCTGATTAAAGAATCCGAACAAACCCTCTTAGTTTCCGTCTAAACTTTCTGGACTTTGTTGTTTTCAGGTCTGAAGCGGCTCTGGTCGTCATGGTAACACAGCTCTGAGGTCCAGAATGAGGTCTCTGTGTGTTTCCAGCTCAGTGTAATCCCTGCTGGATCCTGTTAGGTGATGTTCATTAAAGATTTCACCTCAATTCACTCGCCTCCTCCTCCTCGCCACTGAGCACGCTCAGACCGCCCCTTTGTCCCTGTGACATCAGTCAGCTCAGCAGTTGCTTGTTATCGGACCAGAGGTTAAATCCTGCTCTGATTAAAGAAAGAGGTCCATTTATTATCTTTACCTCCTCAAATAAGAAGCTGCAGGCTCAGGCTGCTTCTCCACACCATTTTAATTATGCTAATGTCTTTGCTGCTTTTTCTGCATGAAAGACAAAAAATGTATTCATAAATGAGATAATATAAAAAAATTATAATAAAATAAATTTAGAAATAAAAAAAAACATACATGGAAAAAAACATTACATTTACTGTATTATTAATTATTTTGGTATTCCTGTATTTATTTAAATATTTATTCATTTATTTCTGTATTACTTTGTTTGTGTTTCCAAGCTGACCAGATAAATAAATATATATAAATTCATTTAAACATAAATAAAAGTGAAAATAACTAACTAAATAAGTAAATTAATTTATGAAAAAATTCAGAAATACCTAAATAATTAATGAAAATAAATTATTTATTTCTACTTCAGTAAAACTTTCATCTTTCATATCACTGAATATAACATCGTAGTTGAAAAAAAGCCAGAATTGTTTTTAATTTCAGTGAAATATTGCAGCTTTTATATGTTTCCTTGTCAGGTTTGAGTGTTTTTACAGTTTATTGTTTTTTTTTCTCTGTATTTTTGGTTTTAAATCAGTGGTTCCCCGTCGGCAGGTAAACCAGCCTGTCCCAGTGTTTTTAGTCCGAGTGGCGTCTCTGTATGACTTCACAGCTCTGTGATTGAGGATGTCACACCTGCAGCTGATGATCACACAGGCGAACACACTCATTCATCTGAAAACCACCTGTGAACCCGGACAGGTAGCGACACGGCCGCAACGACCAAAGTCTCTGCGAAGGTTTGTTGTTTTTACTGAAGCAGTTTTTGTTGAATAGTTTTTCTCTTCCTGCTGTGAAGGAGGTCTAGCCTTTTAAAAAAAATTACTTTTCAACAATTTTATTTCATAAAGAGAAAATTATACCTGTTTAACTCCTATGAGTTATTTTATCTGTGATCCATTCAACCATTTATTTGCAAAACCACTGACAAAAAGACTGGTTTAAAATCAAACTGATGGAGGTTTATCAACTTGTTTATTTACACTTGACTTTTTGCATTTTACACAGAGAAGCACGACACACAATAATAACATATAGAACATATGTAACACATATTAACGTGACAGAAATGTACACCTTCATATACACAACACTGTGACCAGATTAAACACAAAAAGTGTTTTATATCCCAGAAACTGACAAGATACTGATAGCATAATGTCAATTATTGGGAAGACATTAATACATTTGATGACTGATTCTGAATTTTTTGAATCATATTTTTACATTAAAAAAAGTTTGAAAATGCCCCGTTAGGCAAGTCAGGTTTATTAAAATAATTCTGAGAGGTTTCTTCTCTTCACCTGATTTCAAAGATATTTATTTATTTATTGCTTACAAAAAAACACAAAGAAAATCTAAAAGAAAAAAAGATAACTTATGTAACAGCTGAATGTAAATGTGTTTTTTTAATTAATAAAAAACATTGCGCTCCCTTCAGGGCTTAGAATGAAGGGTTTTTTTTTCAGTGTACTCACATGACACGAAAACAATCTTCATCATAAAGTTTCCTGAAAGTTCAGGAAAAATATTTTTTTCTTCCAAAAAAAAAGCCCTACTTAAAACAGAATATTTATCAGTTTTGACTGGAACTTTTTTTTAACATACAAAAAA
Source organism: Hypoplectrus providencianus (assembly GCA_028566105.1). Classification (NCBI taxonomy): domain Eukaryota; kingdom Metazoa; phylum Chordata; class Actinopteri; order Perciformes; family Serranidae; genus Hypoplectrus; species Hypoplectrus providencianus. The sequence continues at coordinate 45,405 of JAOWBC010000959.1, read as the reverse complement.
ACTACCTTATCTGTTTAAACTTGACATAAACTGTAAGACAAAGCCGTAAATACATTCACAGAACATAAATTTGCGCTTTGAAAGAATAAAATCCTTCAACATATTTACAGGTTGAACTAAGTCGTTGTTCTTCTGTTTTCCTGCAGAAACACAGAAAACATGCCTGCAGCGGCTCCTCTTCTGCGGTGTCCTCAGATGGTAGCAGCTGTAAACACACACAGACGGACGCTAAAGTGTGTTTACAGCTTCATTTGTCTGAGGACGCCGTGTCTCCGGTTTCAAGTGCTTCTTCAGCCCTGCGCCCTAACAAACGGTGAGAAAATATACAAACAGGCTAAAAGGTATCTGTCCACATCCGAGTATTCGATATAACCTGGAAGTGTCTGCAGGTCTTAAAAAAGAGCAGTATTCCAAGTCTTGAGAAGCTTTCTGGTCTATACAAAGACATCCTAAAGCATTTGCAAGACCCCAAATCTTGAAAATCATTAGAAACTCATTGGAAAGACAAAGTCATATCTGGTATTTGCAAGTCTTTAAAAAGTCCAGAGAAGTGAAACAAAGTGTTCCTACATCTTGAAAAAGACTCTTGTTCATCACCTCAGTCTAGACCTGCAGGCTGGTGGAGCATCATCGCCCCCCAGCAGATGTGATGCTCCTGGTACCAGCTAAAGGAGGAAGACTTTTTATAGTTCTAAGTCCTAAGCATTATTTCTGGGTCTAAACTTCCCATTGGGACATCCCTCAGTTCCCAACATCGGGCATTGCTCCTTAAGAGTGCCCCTTTAAAGTAGAGTTTTCAGGTCAAAAGACAAGTTCACATTGGGTTGCTGTTGTCCATCGCCACCACTGAGTACTCTGTCTCAGAGGCTTGCGAGCCATCGATGAGCCTGGCGAGCCCTGTCGAGGTGGAGTACTTGAATATAAAGGCTTTCATGAGGTCGTAGCGGTAGTTCCTGTTGAGGAAGTTATACAGGATGGGGTTGATGCAGCAGTGGACCAGCGAGAAGCACTGCGTCAGGTGCAGCGCCACGTCCAGGAAGTTCTCCAGCCGGCAGCTGAAGGGAAAGACGTTCAGGAGTGACAACGTGTCCAGCAGGAGGACGGCGTGGAACGGCAGCCAGCACACCAGGAAGACCACGATGTATGTGAGGATGATCCGCCGGCTGACGCGGCGCTCCTGGTCCGAACTGGGAGGGATTGCGGCTGCCAGGAGCAGGTAGAACACCGCAATGACCGGGAAAGGAATGGCAAAGCCGAGCACGATGAAGCTCAGCTGGACACCCACCATCCACTCCCGGGGGTTGTTCTGGGGGTACACCGGGCGACAGATGGCGCCGTCATAGTGCGGCGACTTCACCGCTTGCAGAAAGTAGGTGTCGGGGACGGAGGCCGCCAACGCCAGCAGCCACACCAGTACGCAGATCAGCCGTCGCACCACCTTCTTCCTGCGGCTGTTAGGGGCGTCGGCATACAGCGTGACGGACAGGTAGCGGTCCACACTCATGCAGGTGAGGAAGAAGATGCTACTGAAGAGGTTGACGCTGAAGACCAGGTGGGTGAGTTTACAGATGGCCTCTCCAAAAGGCCAGAGCCCGCCCTGCAGCAGCGAGGTCACCCACACCGGCAGCGTGGCCACGACGCACAGGTCGGCCACAGCCAGGTTCAGGATGTACAGGTGCGTCTCGTAGCAGTTCCTGTCGGAGCGCAGGTTCACCCACACCACCAGGGCGTTGGCAGCCAGGCCCACCAGGAAGATGAAGACGTAGAGGACAGAGAGGACGTGGAGGAAGGCAGCGTGGCTGACGGCCCCTGAACACAGCAGCGCCTCCACGTGGGACAAGTTGTAGTGGTCAGCGGCAGTCAGGTTTAGCTCCTCCCACAGCTCCATGAGCTCGGTGAGGTCGTTGGCGCTCAGACTCATGATGATGACCTGGAAAAAGAGAAAGAAAACAACAGTGATCAGTGATGTCTCCTTCTTCTGCTAGATAATATCTGCAGACACTGTTTGTTTTTGCCTCAATGAAGGAGACCACACACACACACACACACACACACGAACACAGCAGACCACACAAACAGACAGATTGACAGATGGACGGATGTATGG
>JAOWBC010000959.1:0-29638 GCA_028566105.1 Hypoplectrus providencianus | reverse complement strand
TCCTCCCCCCCCCCCCCCCCCCCCATCATCTGCTTCTTCTCCTTTTTCTATCTTTTCGTCTTCTTCTTCTCTATCTTTTTCTTTAATCCTCTTTTTTCCTTACTTTATCTAATTATTTTATTCTCCCTTTGTCCTTCTTTGTTTTTCTTCCTTTCATTTTATTCTACAACTTCTTGTTGTTCTTTCTTGTCCTTTTTCTTCTCTCCCTTTTCCTCCTCCTCCTACTTCTGCAGAAGTATTATGGTCTGGATAATAAGTGGGGTCACATTGAGCAGTGGATGGTAGGAGTCTTCTTCCCCTTCAGTTGAATTATGTCTGGTTAACAGGGAGGTTTTGTAAGTGCATGTGAGAAGGATGCAGCTGCTGTTTGTTTGTCTGCAGCTTGTTGTTGTTGTTGTTAGTTGTGCACGCGCTCAGACAGACTCACACATGGATTAACAGACTGTTTAATCCACATCTGACAGATTATCTGACTTTAACGGTGAAGAGGAGGATGATACCGTTTAATGTTTATGTCTGAATGGACCTGCATGCTCCATATAATCAATTATTATTTAGTTATTTTATTTGTATATTTTTTTAGTATTGCTTTATTTTTATATTTGTATATTTATAGTATAAATGTTTTAAGAATATACTTTTATTAGTTTTTCTGATATTATGTTGTAATTATTTTTATATTTATTATTCATTCAATTTATTCTTATGAAAATTTGTATTTTTTTCTATTTTATTATGGTTTATTTATTAATTGATCATATTGGCATTGATTTAATTTTAAAATTAGATATGCACTGATTTGTTTAGACTTTTCATTTTCTGTGTTATTAATGTTTTTTTTTTTACCAGATTTTTTACTTCAATTAAATATATTTATTTATTTATTTTTATTCCTACCCTACTCAATAGCAATTATTATAGGTAAGGTTTATTATTTTACACTTATTTGTTATGTTGTTTTTTTAATTAATTTCATTTTGAATGCAAAATTGAAACAATAACCCAATTGTCATCTCAGCATGTCTGGCAGGTTCTTCAGCTGTAAAATGTGTGTTATCCCTGGGTTGTGTCTGTCAGGCAGAAGAAAGCCTTTATAGATCGTGTATTTATGATAGTTTTACAGTGAATCGAAAAACAATAGAATATCCCACTCCTCCTCCTCCACCTCCTCCTCCTCTTCTTGAGTTTCAGCTTTTTAATTTGTTGTCTTTCTTCTTCGTGGCCTTCCAGGAGGACAGTGAGCGGTATTCTCGCCACTCACGGAGACACGCTTCGGTCTGTATCTCTTCTCCAGTCTTTACCCTTCCACCTGCCTAACTCAAGTCCCTCCACTTCTTCTTCTCTTTTTTTACTTGTTTGTCATGTAAAACAAACATTTGCCGACATAAACGCCTATAAAAAAGAACCATAATGTGTTGTATAATGTGACATTTTTGTGTTTGTAGATGTCAGATGATGAAGAGCGGATGTCTGTGGGGAGTCGAGGCAGCCTCAGGGTAAGTCTGATCACTGTTTTGAGCTACTTGTATTCGAGTATTTCACCTTGACCTAACGTGTATGTTTCTACAATGCAGTATTACTGCTTTGAAAAGTACTTAGACACAAACTGAGGCGAACACATGTTAAAGGTCACAGAGTAAACACAGACACACACACAGCAGATCATCACACTCATCCCGATCAATTACCAACAACAGCTTCAGGTCACCTGATCATTTTAGGTTGACTGAATCTTAAAGTTGCTGTTTTATGAATGGAGTCTGGTTGTGTCTTCACTTTTGAAATGGACTAATACATGTAAAGGAAGTGAGTCATTCAAACTCTAGTTTAGTTTAACTTAATCTAAAAGTGGCTATTTTATGAATTAAGTCTGGCTGAGTTTTAAGGAAAAAACAGTTTGATACCTGTGATGCGGGATAAACTTATATTCTATAGTCTGTTTAAGTGGCTGTTTTGTGAGTCTGGGTGTGTCTTCTTCCCTGCAGCCCTCAGCGCTGTTCACTGAAGCGCCTCGCTCTCACAGCTACAGGGTCGGTCCATGACATCACTTCCTGTGTGTTGTCATTTTAGGTAGAAGTAGATCAGTGACTAGATGAGTTTAATCATTGAAGAATAACATGAATGGATGAATCTGTAGATTAGACCCCGACTATGTCATGTGATTAGGATGGTGAACTAACCCTTTAACTGATCCCAGCTTATTGATCAAGTAGATTAAAGCTGCACACTATTGATTGTGAAGAAAAGATAACATCCTGATTAAAAACTCACAGCTTTTTTCTCTTTTCATCCTTCCTTCCTTGACTTCCTCTCTTCCGTTGTTTTCTTTAACACCTTCCTTCCTTCCTTGTTTTTGTCCTTGCACTGTTTCCCCCCTCTACCTCCCTCTCTTCTCTCCCTACTTCCTACACCCTCCCTTCCTCTCCCTCATTCCTTTCTCCCTCCCTCTCCTTTCCATCGCCCTCTCTTCCCTACTTCCATCCTTCTCTCCTCCTTTGTTCTGTCCCTGATTCTTATTCTCTGCTCCTCTTTTCCTCCCTCCATCCTTCCATTTTCCTGCCTTCTTCCCTCCTTACTCTCTCCTTCCTTCCTCCCCTCCTACCACCTAGCCTTCAGACTACAGTGGCTTTTTTGGCTCCAGCTCTCGAGCCTCGTCCAGGGCCAGTTCAGCTCGTGCGAGCCCAGTGGTGAGCTCTCGTCTCTGGGTGTCTGTGTGACCGTATCCCCCCTCTATCCCCTGGTCTTCTGCTTTCACTCCCTTTATTTCTGATTTCAAATAAATGTAATCAAATATCGAATATCTTCTCACATGTCACACAGAGTGTTGCTCCCCCTGGTGGCCGTGTTGTCCACATACAGCTACAATCAGTAAAAATTACAAGCTGTTTTTAATGAGTGAATTAATTGTGTGTTTGTGTGTTCAGGTGGAGGAGAGACCTGACAGAGACTTCCTGGATAAAGTATGTCAGCTTTCATCTCTTTTTATGGTTTTACCGAAAACTTTGCTGTCATGAAGTCTCTCTTCAGGTCACACGATGATCGTGTCTGTCCTGCTTTTCCTCAGGGTTCCAGGACGGCGTCGACTCTTTCTGCTGCCACGCTCGCTTCACTGGGCGGAGCTTCATCTCGCAGAGGAAGCTGTGACACGTCGTTCTCTGTGGAGACGGAGGCTTCAATCAGAGACATGAAGGTACATATACTTAATACTTAAACCTGTAGTACAGAAACATATTATTTTCTCAGGATATAATAAAAATAAATAAAAGCTTAGAATGATTATATTAATTTGTTCTGGACTCTGTGATGGTATTAAAATAAAAATAATAAGTTAGTTAATAATAATAATAATGATAATGCTGTTTATATTGGCAATCACTGACATTATTATAAAATAAATAAATTCAATGATATTAATCTCATTAGGGACACTCTGACAGCAAAATAAATTAAATATTTATAATGGTGATTTTAATTTGTTCAGGACTCTCTGGCCGAGTCGGAGGAGAAGTACCGTAAAGCGATGGTTTCCAATGCTCAGCTTCACAACGAGAAATCGACCCTGATGTATCAGGTGGAAACGCTGAAGGAGGAGCTGAGCGACATGGAGGAGCTGCTGTGGGAGTCACGACGACACTGCGACGACAGGAGCAAGGTCAGAGGTCAAACGGGTTACACATTTCTCATTAGAATATAAGGAAAAGACATTAAAATACATTTTTAAATAAAAACTCAAGAGTTAAATGTCAGCTTAAATGTTTAAAAATCTGTGAATATTACTGATTGTTTGTTCTGGATGTGTTTAGGAGTTGGAGCGTGAGCGTCAGGCTCACAGTGTCCTTCAGTTCCAGTTTAAAGAGATGGAAGAAACTCTGAGAAAGACGGAGGAGCTGCTGACGGTCAGTTACTCAGTCAGCTGATCACATACAGATCAGTGCACAGCAATTTTAAAAGAGAAAAAATATTCTACAAGATATAAAAGTAATGTTAAATGATGAAAAATAACATTTACTAGTTATGACATGTATTTAAACAGGTTAATAAACAAAGATAAATCCAAAATATAGAATGTAGTAAAAAATATATATATCTTACAAGATATACAGATAGTTTTACAAGATAAAAAAATACAAGATAAAAATTTTGTTTCAAATGGTAAATAAAATTGTGAAAATATCAAACATATAATGCAGATATTAATTAGGACACAAATGAAGGACATATCTTAAATATCTTCAACAATCCTACTGTAAGCAAATCTTCTGTCAAGTCATATTTTAATATTTGCACAAGAAAGAAAAAGAAAATCCTGTGTGATTTATATCATAAACCGCAGCTTCTACTAACCCTCTGATCTGTATCTTCCTCCATCTCTTTGGATTTTGCACCTCTCCCTCCTGCTTCTCTTTCTCCTCCTGCTGCTCTTTCTCCTCCTCCTGCTTGAACGCCTGCTCCTCCCTCAGGAGGTGTCTGAGCTCCGAGTGAAGAGCAGCAGTTATTGTCAGGAGGTTTGTGACCTGCAGGAAGTTCTGCAGTGGAAAGAGAAGAAGATGGCGGTACGACACGAGTCACACGTGTCCTTTCTGTCTCCACTTCACTTCTGTGTTAAAAAAAGATTTTCAAATCAAAACTTTTTTATACATATTCATAAAGTCCAACACTTTGTCAATGTTTATCTTATTATCTAAATTTAAAAAGTCCACACATTTGTAGATATGTATCTTTATTATCTAAATGTATGAATTCCCCACATTTTTAAATATTAATCTGTATTGTCTATATTCATTAAGTCCACACATTTGTATATTTATCTGTATTACCTTTATTTAGAAAGTCAACACATGTACACATTTACCTTCATTATCTTTATTTATAAATTCCATACATTTGTACTTATTTATCTTTTATTATTATTTGTAGATAATTTACTTTATAAGTTAGATAAGATAAATGTTGGATCAAGTCCACTTTACCTTAACCTTCAGACTGCCTGTTTCACTTCCTGTTTAACACCAACTAACTTTCTACTTCACCTCCTCCTCGTCTTCCTCCTGTTCCTCCTCCACGCTCTCTCCTCCTGCTGCCTCGCTCAGGCATTAGAGAGGCAGAGAGAAATCTCTGACATCGTTCGGATTGAGCGTGACCGGCTCAGAGACGACGTTGTCCGACTGCGAGAATTACTGAAGGTACTCAGAGGAGGAACACCCGGCTGTGATGTCTACAGGCATCATCAGACCGCAGACGATTGTCGTTCATGAATGAGTGATGAGATGATTTCCTCCCTAAACAGAAACACGGAGTCGTCGTCTCTCCTGAAATCTCCACCAATGGGGAGACGGGACAGGGCGAGGCCGTGGATGATGTCAGCGTAGACTCTACCACTCGATTGGGTCAGGAGCCGTCTCATGGTGGCAGAGAGAGCATGCTCGGTAAGAACACATCAACCCGTGTTTATTATAACCACCAAGAGGTCCTGTCACAGAATGCATCTCTATTATTGTTAATAATTCGTCAAAATTATAACTTATATTCAAATCGTGAGATGCCTTTTTAGTTCCTAAAATTTCAGAACTTTTTCTATTAAAATCAGAAATATAATCAATCCCTAACCCTATTAATGTAACAAACGTTCGTGTCACATTTACAAATGAAATGTGTGAAGTGCATGTTTGAATCTGTAATGTGTCTTTTAACAAATGCATGCCATGTTTTAATCATTTTCTAATGACAACATTTGATGACTTCAATCTTCAACAAATGGATGTTGTGAAATTCAACATCCACCTTTGAGACAACAGCATCGTCCTGAAGAGTAAAACAAGAATCTTCCTTTTATTCTTCTGTGATCAACACGTTGATTCAAATCTTGGGCTAATTCCCAACATCTTCACGTTAAATTCTCCATCTTCTACATACTGAACCAGCCAACTGTAATTGCTCCTCCAATGTTTTCTTCACGATCTTTCAGGAAAAGTCGGAGAGCGGCAGCCAGCAGGGGGCAGCGAACTCCCACAGGATGACCAGAAGTTCGGCCTCCATCAGATTTCTAAACGATCTTTGTCACCAAACGTAATTTCCTCTGGTGATCAAACTAAATTGCCCACTTTGAAACGAGTGAAGGGTTCTGGTAAAGAGGCTAGAAAACATCCGAACAAAAATGAAGATACAAGGACACTAACAAGAAACAGAGAAAGTAAAAGTAAACTCCAAATAAGACAAGATGGGAATTCTCTTCAAAATGCTGGAAATAAAAAACTGATGAAAAATGAGACACAAAGATTTGAGACGAAATCAGCCAACCGTTGTATAGCTGAAGGCACCACCAGAGCTCACCAAGAATCTGGAGTTGAATTTCCTTCAGAAGTGTTAGTCAATCAGTCTTCACCTGTTCATAGAGCCTCAACTGGGAAGTTCTACAAATCAAGACTCGTTCCACCCAGACCTGCAAAGGACATCATCCTGGACAACAGGGCATTGGCAACCGGTCTCGTTCCCGCTGGCAAACTAAACGCTCAGACTCAAGAGAAACAAAACCCAGATGGTGCAGCTATAAAGAAAAATGAGACTGAATTTTCTGACCGGGATGTTGCAAAAAAGTCTTTAGTCGCAGTTTATCATATTATCCAGAATCAAGAGGAAAATGAGAACACATGGAGGGATGTAAGCTGTTCAGAAGGGGTAGTACTGCCTGATGTTCCTGCTTTGGGTGCAAAGGAATTAAACAAAAATGAGCTCAGTAGTCCAAAAGTGGTGGACAGTTTGAAAGAAATTGAATTTGTTGATGAGTGTGAAGGACAAAGGTGTGAAGCTGAGGATTCAGAATTTCCTGCAGATTTGGTAGAAAATGATACTGTTGCATTGATGGGTAAGGTTTCTCAAAGTCAACAGCAACAGAAAGTTTTACAGAATTTGGGTAATTCCCTAAATGAAGACAAAGACTTAAAGAACGAGGTTGATTTAAGATGTTCTGGTGCATCTAAAGGTCCAAGCTTGGAAACCAAACAAAAACCATCAGAGCTTGATGCATTTCTACCAGCAGGGAAGGCAAACGTTGGGGGGCCTTTGAGGACACATGAGGAGCTTGAAAATTGGTGTGTTCACGAAGAAGAACCAAAGAGAGAAGCTATTCGGATTCAAGAAAAGACCCAAGACAGTTCATTTGAACGTCCTGAATGTAACCACCAGACGGAAACACAGAAGTCATCAACCCCCTTTGTCCCAAATGAGATGTGTAAGGACTGGAGCTGTTTGGAAAAGACATTTCAAAACATGCTGAGGCAGTTTCTTGAAAGTCAGGGCGTAGCAGCTGAAATCTCAAAATCTGTCAATCTGTGTTTTGAGGAGACACTGAAGAACGTCTCAGAAAATGTGTCAGATCGGTGTGATACAGATGACCAAAAATCTACAGGCCCAATGATGGGTATTAAATCCAAAGCTGAGGACAACCTGCCTTTGAAGGACTCACAAGAAGGAAGTAAAACATCAGAGAATCCTAAAAGTGAGGAACTTTGGACAGGAATGAAAGACTGTTCAGTCTCAGGGATGTTGGAGCAAGCATCTGTAGAGCTTCATCCTCAAACTCATGATGTTTCTGTGGACTCAAGAAAAATGTGTGAAGATGCTCAGGAACCTTCAAGCGCTGACCAAAAACGTGGCATGTCAAACATTTGTCAATTTGAAGTGGAAGTGATTGAATCTTCTCCAGAAGAAACGTGTGGGGTGAATTCTGTTAACGTCAAAGAAGAAATGCAAAGTCAGAGAAATCCAATTGCGTCAAGTGGGTTTGAGGATTTTGTTTTTATTGAATTTTACTTTGCTGAACCTGTCGCTGTTGAAGGAGCCGTCGAGACACACCTCAAAAGGAATCAAACAATCAACTCTCAAAGTTCAAAGTTCAGACGGCTTATAGAAGTCACTGCAGATGAAATCAAGGCAATGGCTGTTCCAGAATTGGTGTTGATGAGCCGGCAGGAACGGAGAACTCATGCTGACCAGCGTGTTATCGAGTCTGAGGACCAGGAGGACCTGTCAGCGGGAGACATGGACAGCTGCGAGGAAGTAGACGAGGAAATTGCTCAGCAGCAATATCCACGCGCCATGGGGGTTGTAGCTGAAGATGTAAAACTCAATCCAGTGGGGAGCAGCGACAAACACCTGAGTGGAAGGAAAGAATTTGGTTCACAAAGCAGGAAATACAAACACAAAACCGACTGCAAGATTTCATAGATTAATAGAAATCAACAGACATGCTGTGGTCCCACACAATAAACTTAGGGAACTTAATGAAGTAAACATCATTCAGTCAGGATCAGAACTAGAACAAAATGTTGTCCAGTGTTTCATTGAATTAATTTATCAACTGGAGAAAAAAACAGAAACGCATATGGCTGAAAGTTACACCTGCTGTTCTGTTTAATCATTTTCCATTTAGCATTTAATAATTTCAATATTTTTCCGGTTCTGTCCAAAGGCGACACGTTATCTTTTTAAAATTATAAATCCATGAATGCATTAAGGTGAAAATAACAATGAACTGTACTGTGACTACTGCTGTCTGTATGATGATATATGCTGCAGTTAAGTCCTCATTTTCTCATGTCTTTTTTTCCATGAACTGACTTGCTGTAAAAAAGATTTAAATGTCGATGAACTGAATCCTCCATCCACTGTTAGGATTGCTTGTGACAATGTGGTGCAGAAAAGATTTTACCAGTAATTCATACCAATGAAGAACTTTTTTTAAAGAGTACGATGTGGAATATTTTACAGCAGGCAGCACATAATAAAGTTATATTTCAAATATTTTGTATGGTGTTTATCATTTTATTGAGTTTGTTAATATTCTGTATCAATCAGTAATTAACCATTTCTTTGACACTTTATTTCCTGTGCACACTCAGCAGCAAGAAACTGCATTTATACACCAAATACAGGATTTATCATAACATTTATTATAGAAAGAAACTGGAAACTGAGATTTCTTCCAAAATCACTTTGTATGGCATTTCATATGAAAACGTGTCGTAATATCAAGCAATGTCATTATAACTGTTATTTCGCACAAAAAAACATGCCTAAATTGTTTACACTTCTAGCCATGATTGTGGTGACTCAATTTCTTAAAAATATATGTATATATATATATAAATATATATATAGACTTTATATACTGCAAAATCAAGACCACAGTGAGTAAAATGTGAAAATAACACAAAAAATGTCCTGATTCTGCTTGTTGAGGTTCAGAAGGTTTAACTTAATTATTCCTTGATGAATACTTTAATTTCTGTTTTATCAGAGGAAATGATTGGGAGAAAATGTTGGTGCTCAAGCATATGATCAAGCCACTAATCAAAAAAATAAATATTGAGTCCTTTAATACTTAATCCACTCTGTATATATGTGTGTGTGTAATTTAAAACTCCTAATCAAACTGAAATCATGAAGTAGTTCCACCTTATAATGCTTTCATGCCTAATCTAATCCTAACATGAAGTGATATGACTTATTACTTCTTTTCCTGCACTTATATTTTCACCTGTATTCCTGATGTGTTGCAGAGCTTCGCCTGAAGAAACTTTTTGAAGAAAGAGAGAGTTTACAGGATCAGGTGAAGCCTTCGTTGGATTTAAATACAGTCATTAAACCATAACCGCTCAACTTAAAGGCATTAATAAATCCCTGTTTGTGTGAGTGCAGGTGAGGCTGTTAAAGTCTCAGCTGGATCAGAGACAGAAGAACGGGACCGATGGAGTCCAGGATCCAGATGGGGATGGACTAGAGAACGGGATGGACTCTCATCTGCTCGACCTACAGAGTATGCTCCTTCTCCTCCTCTTCCTCTTCGTCTTTGTATCTTTGTCTTGCACTTTTTTTTTCAGTCGTCTTGCATCTGCATGCTAATTTTTTTTCTTTTTAGTCGTCTTTTGTGTTTACTGTCGTCATGTTTTTCATCCTTGTCTTCTTTTCTGTACTGTTTTCTTTTTCTTCTTTTGTCATCTTGTCTAAATGTTTTTGTCTCCTTTTTCTTCTTTGTTTTCTTCTTTATCCTTTTCAATTAAATTCATAATGATGTGTCAGCATATTTGTGCACATTCATGCAGAAATATTGGCCAAAATTATTTAGTTTAATATAATTTCAATCATATTGTTTCCTGTTCTTCAGGGGACAGCAACAGACAAATCAGTGATCTCAAGTTCAAGCTGGTAAAATCAGAACAGGAAGTCACCACTCTGGAACAAAATGTAAGTGTGACTTTAGCACATAGAGCATCAACAGCGTATAAAGACTTTCAAATATAGCGTAATGACAAACTAAACCTTACATTTATTTTATCAAACTCAGGTGATCCGGTTGGAGGGCCAGGTGAGTCGGTACAAGTTGGCGTCAGAAAACTCAGAGAAAGTTGAAGACGAGCTCAAAGTGGAGAAGAGGAAACTTCAGAGGGAGGTGAGATGTTTTATTGGACTGCTTTATTAATCCCTTTTTTTTTTTTTTTTTTTTTTAAAAATAAATCTGTATTTAAATTTGTTGTTTTAATATGTTAGTAATCCTAATATACACTGCTTTTCTTGGTTTCTACTGGTGTTTTTTTTAGTTGTATTCTATTTAATTTTTTTTTCATAGTTTCAAATAATCAGATTGAAAAAATGTTTGAGGAGTGAACATGAATATCATCCCGAAAAGAAGTTCTTTTTCAAGGAGCTGGCACAATGTATTGTTTGTTTGTGACCTGACTTTTTTTTTTCTTTTGTCCGGCTGCAGCTCCGCTCTGCTCTGGACCGGATCGATGAGCTGGAGGTCAGTAACAGCCACCTCTCCAAACGCCTGGAGAAGATGAAGGCGAATCGTAACGCCCTGCTGGCGCAGCAGTGACGCTCCCTCCTGTCCGTGTGATGTTTTCATCTCCAGCCCGACGCACAGAGAGACAATCTGCATGCAGCACCAGACGAGCTGGAAATGAACCAAAAACACACCCAGTGCGACGTGTGTCTGATTTATCAATCAATCAGTGAATCAGTCCGTAATGTAGCTCCAGTGATCCCGGTGCCATGAACACAGCTGACATCCACAGTGACGCTTCCTGGGCAGAGTTTACCACAAATGCCTCCACTTTCTGTTATTATTTATTTATTTATTGGAAAAAAAATCTCATCTCCGCAACAATTTGAGCGTCACAAACCATAATTTTCCTTATTGATTCTTCTGCTGAAAATTTACTTGATTAATGGGTTTGTTTGGTCTCTAGAATGTTTTTTCCAGAACCCAAAGATATTCAGTTTTATTTTATATTAAATTGGGAAAATCAGGAAAGACATGCGCGGCTAAAAACAACATTTTATGATTTGTTTTCCATGACAAATAAGTTGGAAACAGATCAAAATGATCATTCATTGATATATTTTTTTTGTTGAGGATGAATGAAACTTTTTTATTTTTATTTCTCTTATATACCACTATATATTTTAACATTTTACAAAATATTATTTATGAGCTCCAGATGTTACTTAGAGACTCATTGCTCAAAGAAACTGACAGGTCAGTTGAATTATCGCTTGTTTGTCATGTCTGAATAACACATTGGTTCCTTCAAATTATTTAAGATATGACAGATGAAACTGATGGTCTGATGTGGTAAACTCCGCCCGCCTGGCCCATCCAGGTGTATTAAAACAAACACTGCATCTGCTTCCTCTACATTCAGTTCCTCCATCTGTGTGAAGCATGGCACTACCTCTTCTTCAACACTTGGGGGCGCCGTTTCCCTAAAAAAACTCAAGAGACCAGATCAGTCAGTTTCTTCACTTTATTTTTGATGGTTTTTGTTTCTTCTCTCCTAAATTTGGGAATGTTTTAATATTGGAAGAGCACTTATCGTCTTATTTTGTCTTTTTATATTGTTAGGTTTGGTGGGGCTGGATGGCGTGGAACACGAACATGTTGGCCAGTTTAAGATTATTTTCATTATTGATGAGTGGTTTTGTTTTTGTCTTATCTAACATTTAAAAAAAAATCTATAGTTTAATTAATTAATTAATTAATTAATTAATTAATTAATTAATCATCATGTATGAAAAAAAAAAAGGATCGAATTCATACATTTTAAAGCATGAAACCAGCAGCTGTTTGGCTTTGTATGCTTAAAAGAAAGAACCAAGATGTTATTAAAGAATCATAACCATCCACAAATCAACAAATTGGCTACTTGTTGCAGCTGTGATCAAAGAAAAGCATCTAAAGGCATCATAATCTGCATAAAGAAGCATTAACACATCCAGCCCCACCCATCATGTCTTTATAACGCCTTGAGTCGTGGCCACATGTGTTCATGTGTGAATGTGTATATATGTAGTGGGCGAGAGCAGGTGGAGACTCACCTGCATCAGGAATATTCCAGATCATCTCTTCATGGCACTCGGGATGTAAAATCACCAGCTTGTAAATGTAACCAATCATTGCTGAATGAATGAACATGCAAAGAGTTTGGATCGAAAGCAACAAACGTTTTGAGCTGATTATCATTTTAAAGGGCAGTGCCCATTGGCCAAAGGAGCAATGGGCGGGACTTTGAGATTTGCAAAGAAGGTGCTTTTATCTCTGCCCACAAGGTCACATTTTTGTTTTTGTTTGTTTGTCAACAGGATGCTGCTTGAGCATAGGAAGAACCTGCTAACTTAAGTGATTAACATTGTGAGATCAGGGGCTTGTGCTGCATTTACGTGATTTCGGAAAAATCAATTCAGATGGGAAAGGTTAAGCTGATCCATTTCCATCCATTCTTCCACCAAATGCTGTGATGGTTTTCTGTGATTTTGCTGACAAACAAACACAAACTGAAGTGAACTTGACCTCCCTGGTGGCGGTTACAGCAGGACAGTGAAAGATCCTCCAAGTTGTCCTTGAAGGAACTTCTGTAGCTGTGTGTGTATAAAGTTTTGGAATCAAGCTCTTCATATCCATGAAAAAATATCATGTGACTAATGTATTTTTGAATGTACGAGCCATCGCTCAGAAAACAAGAAGAAACACGATCAAGTTCTTCATCTTCAGGTGGATGGGAATTGATCCTGCGTCACAACAAGGCACCTACTTTTCCCTGCGAGTTGTTTACAAGGCGTTACGAAAGTTGGTTTTACGTTGGTGAGGCGTGAGCACTGTGCAATATTTCCATCTGTCTGAGGGTAACTTCCATGTGTTTTATTGTGTCCTATTGATTAGGACATGGGGTATCAATATATCAGTATATGAACATGAACTGCTGGGCTTTTATTGATCGACAATAAACTCATAAAACATCTCATCTTTACTCGTTGAAAGACTTTTGTTTGATAAAAAATAGTCTGAACAGTTTTTTATATAAAAAATGTAAGTCTTTATTGTGATGAATACAATTTGTAAGTGTAACTGCTTTGATTAAGAATGGATTGCTAGTTGGTTAGCTACTAGCAAGAACCAAACTGTCTACAAACATTAACATATTAATTAAAATATATATGATTATCACATATGATAATGTTCAGATGTTTTTAGGAATGTCTATAAACAACCGATTTGGATTTTAAAAACATGGAGAACATTCAGATGGACACCACTCAGTTTAAAATGCATGAGAACTTTTAAATAAATAAATAAAACTGCATTTTATCTGTTAAAACTAAATTAGTGTTTATAATTTCCCTCAGGTGCTGTATACAAAAATCAATTATTTAAGAAAAATAATCAAAACATTTTAATCTTTGAAAAACAGCAATTAAAAGACAAAAAGGAGGAGGAAGACGAAAAAATGTTGGCACAGCTGGGAAAGGGCGGGACTTCTTTTCTATTACCTTGAACCCACATGATGCGGCGTTCAGGTGCTGGCAAACCTCTGGTCAGTCCGGTTGGTTAACACACATTGTTGTTAGCCTCTTGAGCTTCATTAGCTACCCTCCTCCTGCAGTGTCATGTTTGATTTAAAACCATAGACTGTAAAAATAACAATAATGAAAAAAAAAAATCATGAAAAATAATGTTTAAAACCTAAAATAAGGAAGGAGCCACGAAGTTAAGCTAGCAGCGCAGTTATACCCAGAGCAGCCGCCACACCTGGTCAGGTGAGTCAGCTAATGAACACAGCTGGTTTCCAGTCAAGACGCCCACTCACAGCTGCTGTGTTCACAATAATATGTTTGTATTTATTTAGTTCGTTTTTTTCTGCTCAGGGGCAAATAAATTAGGTCAGTACAGTCTTCTTTAATTATGTACCTAATATTAATCTGCTAAGAAAATACACGAGGAATAAAATCCGTTCAATTTATGAAAAAAAAAGAGTGAATAATTTCATTTTTCATGTATATACTAAATAAATAATAACTTTCGTAATTTGCTTGTGCTCTAATAGTTTCATTATTATCGTATTTTACTCGGATTCTGATAGGAGCCTAATCCTGTTGATTGTCCCTCTTCTGTCTCCGTCCGTCCAGCAGCTGCAGCAGCGGACACTTGGGTAGGATGTAACCCGCTCAGCGCGCTCCATTCTCGGCTTCACTCGGTTTTATCTTCGCTGTCCGCTCGGGTGGAACCTGTTTCCCTCTGCAGAATGAAGGTAATCATAATGATCGTTTGGTTTACAAAGTCTCCTGCACGTGTTGTCTGTTTGCAGCCAAATAACATTAAATAACATTTAATTAACTGTGTAATCATAATTTGGCACAGCTGGAAAAGCTTATAAAGTTTTGAAAAGTGCTTGATTATAACTTTTCTTTTTCCAATATTAATTTATTCAGGCTTTATTTCTATAACTTTATATCCCAGCAGGGTTGAAGCAATCATGTTAAGAATTTATAATTTAATTGACTAGGAATAAACACAGGAAAACAATAAATGCTTGAATGCAGCAGAAACTTGTAAAGTTGTTGTTGAGAGTTTGGGTTGTTGTGTTGCTGCTGCCATGGTTACCTAAATCAGGCCTGAACTCTCTCAGACTGTTAATGAAGAGCCGCTCATTAATATTCAGAGAGGGTGGACACATTAATGAGAACACTGAGGTTTCCACGCTCCGTCTGTCACCATTAATGCCTTTCAAAGTTCTTATTGTGCATTTACCCCCGCCCAGAGGTAAATAATGTTTTTTTTTACAGCATCTTAGAAGTTAATATAAAGTACTGTTTCTGCATTTCAGATAAATAGTTTTCTTTTAGAAGGAAACTGAATCTCCCACCCTGCAGTCTAGCATGAAGCTGAACAGGAAGTGGTTGCTGCTCTTTCTGCTGGTCTGGCTCTTCCTCTTCCTGTCCCTGCTCTGTCACTTCCTGGACCTCAGATCCTCTCAGCTGCCTCGGTCCAGATCTGCTGCAGCATCAGGACTCGCTAGGACTGAAACCCGCCGACTGGCGTCTGTTCAGGGCGGTATCCGAAACCTGAGACCTGTTGGAGCCTCAGACACAGACTGGAGGAGGAGGAGGAATGACTTAAAGTCCAGAACTGAGGCTTACTTCAGGTCCAGGTCTCTGGAGATCCTGCAGAGACTCTGGAGCGGAAACCTGACAGCGGGCATGCTGAGTCCTCGTCTCCAGAAGGTCCTGAAGGTGCAGCTGAGCTCCAACAGGCACCAGGTGGTGCAGCGTCGGCCAAAAGGGGGGCGCAGGTCTGGTCTGCAGCTGTACTGTGAGCTGAAGAGGAAAACCAGGATCCGGACTGTGGATGGGACAGACGAGCCGTTCTCAGGTTTGGGGTGGGACCGGCTGGTGCCTTCAGTGCCTCTGCAGGAGCTCTGGACACCACAGTTTCAGAGCTGTGCGGTGGTGACATCAGCCGGAGCGGTCCTGAACTCATCGCTGGGGAGGGAGATCGGTGAGTCCAAGACCAGGGGTCCAACCTGAGGGCCCGGGCCCACAAGAGGTCAAACTCTGTCTAATAAACAATTTGGAAGAAAGCTGGTGAACTTTGCATCAAAAGCATTTAAAGCATCCTCTTCCTTCTGTAATGTCTTTTCCTGTCCTGGTGGACTCAGATTCCCATGATGCAGTTCTACGCTTCAATGCTGCTCCCACCAAAGGCTTCGAGAGAGATGTGGGGAGCAAGACCACCATTCGCATCATCAACTCCCAGGTACAGACTCCGCCCACTCTTCCCATTCTCTTTTAATTATAAAACATTTTTTCTGCATTTATATCTCTGATGTGTTATAATTTATATTACTATCAAACTTTCAGATTGTAGCCCGGCCCCAGCACGAGTTCAACAGCAGCTCATTGTATCAGGACGTGACTCTGCTGGTCTGGGATCCAGCTCAGTATTCTGCCAACTTGACTGAGGTAATCTATTACTCTATATTTGTCACAAAAGTTTTTAAAAAATGTGTCTTTTAAAAAGATCCTCTATGGTCGTTGGGTCTTCAGTGGTTCCAGAATCCGGACTTCGACCTGTTCTCAGCCTACGTCGAGCGGCGCCGCCTTCGACCCCAG
The DNA here is from genome assembly GCA_028566105.1 of Hypoplectrus providencianus. Classification (NCBI taxonomy): domain Eukaryota; kingdom Metazoa; phylum Chordata; class Actinopteri; order Perciformes; family Serranidae; genus Hypoplectrus; species Hypoplectrus providencianus. The sequence continues at coordinate 13,195 of JAOWBC010000959.1, read as the reverse complement.
CAGCCTTTCTATATCCTCCACCCAGAGTTCATCTGGAGTCTGTGGGACCTGATCCAGGACAACACGGAGGACCAGATCCAACCAAACCCGCCTTCATCAGGGTTCACAGGTAGGACACAGGATACACTGATGTATACACCTTTATATTTATACACTCTGATAACATTTAAAATGTAAAATATGATTATCAATTAAAAAAAAATGTACCAGAAGAAAAATATTAATTTAATTTAACTATAATGCTGATTTAAAAAAAAAGAAAGAGACAAGCCGCTCACAGAACTTTATTTATTACAAGTTTACAACAACAGACCTGCAACAAACCAGAGACCATAGAAAAATATGCACATTTTATTCAGGCACAATAATCAATCAATAAATCCATAATCCATGTTTTCATAGCATTAATGGGCTTTGTGAACATCAGATAAACATTTGACTTCAACCCTCCAGTATTTTTTAGAGTAAATTATTGGTTAATAGATGGTTATTAACTCACTGTGATGCAGACATGAGGATATTTTTTGTGTCATTACATTTTTTAAAAAGGTTATTTTTTTATGAAAATGATTAAATCCTCAAACTTTACTTATTTACTATAAATATAATAATATAATAATTTTTTAAATTTTTATTTAGTAACATGATTTGTTGATGTGTGGATTCATTATCATAAATCATATTAGTTAATGTAATGTATTGTATTTTGAAGCTTAGATGAATTTCAACAAATTATAATACATCATAAATAATACCTTATTGAGTATATAATATTAGTGAGGTAATTTATAACAGGCCACAAATGTTTCAGAATTATAATTCATTTATGAGGTCAGAAATAAAATTTAAGTTAACAAATTTAATTATAATATACATTTTCACCATTATTGTGATAATATTTTTTGTTATTTTTTTAATAAAAACATCCTTATGTCTGCACCTGTCACTCTGGAGGTTAAAGCAAAGTGTTCCTATCAGTGACATCACGCTTACATCAGGTGGAGGGTTCAGGTGGCTCGCCGGCGTCCGCTCTGTCACTGGTTCCCTCCGCGGTGACGGCACCGGGTCCGGCGAGCGGCGCCAGCTGTGGGGCGTGTCCGGGGCTGCTGTCACACACTCGCCGGTTGAGCTGGACCACCGTGGTCTTTGAGGGCATCGAGGAGTGAACGTTCTCTGCCAGCGGGTGTTTACAGCGGAACAGGATCAGGAAGCAGCGGTAGAACTGACAAACAAACACGAATAATTAACAATCGGTCAGAAAGTATTTAACTTCAGAGAGAGACTCAACCCAACAGCAATTAAAAGAAAAAAAAAAGTATTTAATAGTAAGGCATATCATTGGCTTACTATTAAATATTTAAAAGTTTAATTTAAAATGTTTCTGCAATATAATAAATGTTATTAATATAAAATAATAATGGAATAAAATTGTATTATTATATGTATTGGATTAAAGTACATGCTATTTTAAAATATGAAAATACTAAGTATTCAGTTAAACAGAATTTTAAATTAAATAAATAAAAAATACAATACATGCAAAGAGTTCTAATCATTTTATATGAAATAAAGTATGTATTAAGCTCATAATGCACTTACGTAAATATCTTAAAATTTACAAAAGAAAAAAGTAATATAGTTACTATTTATTGAGTTTTCTTTCACATCACATGTTCAGTTATCATGAAGATGTTTATTTTACACATATGTTTATGTATCCTGTTGACAATCTTTTTTTAATGTCTTGTATTTTATTAAGTGAATATTATCTATTCTTATTATCTGTTCTTTTGCAAATATATAAGTGAAAGTCCCTTGTTATATATTGACTTATTTGTCTGTTTTTAACTTTTTTAATTAGACTATTGTATTTTATTATATATATAGATTACATAATTTATTAATTTTAGTTTTTTAATATATTTTTATTTGTATATACATTTTTGATAGTCGATTTATTAAAGTATTTGTTCATATATCATTATTTGTTGACGTGGTGATGTCACAGGTCTCTATTACAGGTATCCTGTTGATGATGTCACTGTGTCGCGAGGTCAGCGTGTACGAGTTCATCCCGTCCATTCGCCGCACTGATCTGTGTCATTATTACGAGCGTTACCATGACGCCGCCTGTACACTGGGAGCGTACCACCCTCTGATGTACGAGAAGCTGCTGATCCAGAGGGTCAACGAGGGCGACCAAGACCAGCTGAGGAGGAAGGGAAAGGTCACGCTGAAGGGGTTCAGGACGGTCCAGTGTGAGTCATGACCCGGGTTTAACACAGTCATAGGGTTCAGGACGGTCCAGTGTGCGTCATGACTCTGGATTTATACACTGATGGGGGTCAGGCTGGTCTAACATGAGTGAGGACCCAGGGTTGTGCTGCATTCAGGGACTTATGGGAGATTTTAACTCTTTTCATTTTTTTTTTTTTTTTGCAATTAATCAATTCAATTAATCTGCAATAAAGTTTTATTTTGTCAGTAAATATTGCATTGGAGAAACAATTTGATCTTTCACTTGATTAAAAAAAAATATCATAAAATTATTTTTTTTCTTTCCCTTTTCATAGTAACTTTTAGTTTTTTTCCTGTTTTTGTTTGTGTAATTTTTTGCTCATTTTTTTAATTCTTGTTTTGTTTTATTTATGTCACTTTTTTCATTTTTTTTTTTCATTCTCATTATTTGGCTTTTTTATTGCTGTGTAATCATTTATTTTATGTTTTTGTCATTGTTATAACCTTGGTTGTTGTTCTAAGCATTCTTTTCATTCTGTTTTTACAATTGACTTTTTAAAAAATCTTATTGATGACTTTTTTCTGACTGAAAAATGACATGGTGTATTCACTCTCCGTTCACACCTCCTGTACTTCTAACTGACACCATTTCACAGGTTCGTTAACTCCGACTGAAAGGAGTTCATTATTTCTACAGATTTAGTGACGCTGTGAAAGCAGTCAGCTGTGACAGAGAGCAGTTGGGCCCCTGAATGCATCTGAAAATATTTGATACGCTGCCAAAATGTATTCGCAACGTTTAAACCATGACTAACAAAAGTGTCTGCAGCTTTCAGGTCTCTGAAAATTGTTTAATATTAATCAGAACAGAAATAGTTGTTCATGTAATGCTGTTTAAAGATGTACATTTACAACTCTGGGAAAATTACTTTGTCTTATTAAATTTGCTGAAAGCAAACAGAGATCTGGTCCTTTAACTTTTCTCATAAATTTATTTCCAAATGTTAACGTGTATAAACAGTTTATATTTAAATGTGTATTTAATTTGTCATTTTATAAAACGTATTTTAATTTGCCTTTTTGAATTTTTTTCTGTTATGTTCTTAATTTATTTTTTGTTTTATTTCTATGTATTTTATTTATTTATTTATTTTTTTTTTGGGGGGGGGTTAATTTCATTTCTCTTTTCAGTTTTTATTAATAATTTTTTAAATATATTCTTGGTATTTATTTCAGTGTCATTTCATTGTCATATCTCATTTCTTTAAATGTATTTGTCTTTTGTACCCTTTTATAATTTCTTTTTTTATTTAATAAATATGTTACTAAATACTTCACTTTTATACCAGTTTAGTGAAACCACCTGACACCTTGGCCCACATGACCCCTCTCACCTGTTTGTTCATGAGAATATAGATGACCGGGTTGATGACAGTGCTGCTCTTGGCGAGGATCGACGGGATGACAGCGGCGATGGGGCTGATGATACCCGGGTGACCGAAGGTGGCCATCATGGCGACGACGCCATAAGGCATCCAGCAGAGCAGGTAGCACGCCACCGTGGTGATGACCATGAACAGGATGTGGAACTCTCTGCGACGAGCTGCCGTCCGCCTGATGCGACCCACCTGATAGACAAAACACAGGTGAGAAACACCCAGAAAGACAGGTGTAGTACCAACATCCACCACGGGGTGGCGGTCATTTTAATGGCTGTTAACACAACAGAGAGGAGAGGATAAGAGGGGCTGGAAACTATCTTTATACAGAATATAATAACATGTCTGTTCATTTATTTATTTTTATTATTTTATTTTCACACATATCAAGTATTTGACAGGTCCTCACAATTAAAAATAGGTCAGAAACTTGCAGAACAGCAGCAGTACATAAAATAATGATGAAAAAAGAAAAAAATATATATATAATAATGACTTAAAATAGGACTAAAATGATAGAAATACATTTTATAAATGATATAATCTAAAAAAACATGGATAAAAAATATTTTAAAATGCTTCTGTTATTCAACACAGTTAAAACTTGTTGATATATTTGCACAAATACATTACTAAAGTTCAGTTTACTAACAATAGTAAAAATAAAGTGTAATACATATGTGGATTCATGACGTTCGCAACTGTTTTAGAAAAGCAGCTAAAATGTGAAGCAAATGATCCTGGTTCGGTTTTTCACAGCTAAAGTTGAGGAATGTGAGTTTGAGCATGTGACCTGCTGGCGCTCCGCTTCACTGCTCGCCACACACAAAGGACAGGAAGTGAAGCTTGTTTTAGCCACAATTCATTTACTTTATTGACAGATTTTTATATTCAATTAACAACTATTCCTATTATTTTAGAAATCATCTTTTTTTTTAATGAATAAATGATTAAGTACGATAAAAAAAGATATAAAAAATATGCATGACATAAAAAAATACAAAATATTGAAGAACAAAAACAATAAAGCAAATCAAGTTACATTCCAGTCATCTGGAAAATGTAAAATAAATAAATAAATAAAATCTGATAAAAGGAACATAAAGTACAGATGGAAAAAATATAATAAAATGTAAAATTAATAAGCGAGATAGAAATGTAGAAAATACATGAAATGCCTTTTTTAAATAAAATGTGGTTTATGTTTAGATATGCATAAAAATGTAGGATAAACACAAAAATAAGGAAAATTAAATCAGAAGTGTATGGGAAATCTGATTAAAATTGTAAAATAAAAATAAATTGAAAAAAAAAATTAAACAAGTAAACGTGCTTAAAATTTAAAACAATTAATGCTGAATAAAAAATTATATACAAAACTGCTAAAAAAAACAAACAGCACACCAAGGTAAATAATAACAAGATGACAACAGAGATTAAATAAAATAATGGTATAAATGAAATGTGTCACCTGTTTGACGGCGTACAGCAGGCGTCCGTAGCAGTACATCATGGCGAGGACGGGGACGCCGAGACAGAACACAAACAGACAGACAATGTACGAGTGCGAGCCGGACGACCGCTCTGTCCACGTCACCGAGCAGCTCGTCCCGGCGCCCTCCAGGCCGTAGCTGCTCCAGCCCAACAGGGGGGGCACCGTCCACAGCACTGAGTACAGCCACGACCCCCCCACCGCCAGCAGGGGCTTCCTGTAGTCCATCACCCGCTTGTTGTACACCATCAGGGTGCTGTAGCGCTCGTAGGACAGGACGGCCAGGGACACCAGAGACACGATGCCTGATGGAGAAAGTGGAGAGCGTTTATAAAATCAATTTCATGGTTAAAACCTAATAAAAAGGCTACATATAAATATTATTGGTAATTATCAATGTATTTTTTGTAAAGGTAAAAAAAAATAAATGTATCTTCAAATTAAAAACAACTATTAAACCCTAGTAGTAGTTTAATATTTGTTTTAATAAAAAGTTAAATAAACACAAAAAATAAAAAAATATATATTATTCATGATAATCAAAATACTTTTTAAAAATAAAATAATTCAAATTTATCTTTAAATTGAAAACAACTCTTAAACCCTGGTAGTAGTTTCATATTTGTTAAAATATAAAGGTCAATTGATACAAATAAGTTTTAAAAAATCATTATAATTTTACAATTAATAAACAAAACAAATAACATATACTAAACAAAAAAGACGACAACCAAAAGAAAAAAATACTGAAAGAGGAAAGATATAAACTAGGAAAATTACTACAGAACAACTAAAAGAACAAAAGAAAAAAAGCAGAAATTCTAGAAAACTTTGAAAACTACTACTGAAAAACTACATAGCTAAATAACAAATAAATAATAATAAAAAATATACTAAAATAGTATAATGACAGAAAGAGCCATGAAGAATTTGAAGAAAAACTAAAGTAAATAAACTTAGAACCTAGAAGTACAAAAAAATACTTGGTGTAACAGTTGATATATTCGCGATATGTTAATGTTATTGATATAATGATTATATATTGGTGATGTATTGGGGCCATATGCCTGATACTATTTGACATACTCGTTGTTATATGAATTTATATTAGTGGATATACTGCAGATATATTGATTGATATATTACTGATTTTAGTTGATGAATTGGTTGATATATTCACGATCTATTGTTGATATATTCATATAAGTCAATATATTGCTGATATATCAGTTTTTATTAGTTAATATATTGCTGATGTATTCCTGATAAATTGATTTATAAAAGTTAATATATTCCTGACATACTGGTTGACATATTACCAATATATCAGTTGATATATTGGTGAATAAATGTGCTGATGATGGTTAATGACTGACCGAAGCAGGAGTTGACGAAGCCGTACCACATGCAGCCGCTGCGGCCGTACAGCCAGCGGCAGCGCAGACTGGAGGCGAAGCTGAGCGTCGTGCCGCACACGCACACCAACATGTCGCTGACGCTGATGTTGAGCAGCAGCATGTTGACGGGGGTCCGCAGGGTCTTGAAGCGGCAGAACAGAACCAGAACCAGCAGGTTGTTAAGGAAACCAAACACCATGATGGAGCCCAGAAACACCGACACCACGCGGTGGCCGCTGCGCGACAGCCGCGCGTGCTGCGTGTCGCTCCACTCCTGCTCAAGAGACGCCAGCGGCTCGCTCACGTTGAAGGCGCTCGCATCCGAGAACATGACGCGTCCTCGTCCTCACTCTGCCTCAGCGTGGTCGGTTTTACGCACGGCTCTTTGCGCACGGATTTGGCGCAATTTGGAGATAAAAAGCCAAATAGCGTCTCTTTGGTTTCACATACTGACCAAGATTCAGAGTGCGGCAGCAGAAGCGTCCTGCAGCGACGCGCCCGCCGCTTCTGTCTCCGACATTCTCCGCTGCCGCAGCAGCGGCAACTCGCCGCTCCACGGGATACCGCAGGAAATCAAGATCATGAAGAGAAAAATAATCCGCCAGTGAACTTCTTCTTCGTCTCCACCGTGAAAGTCACTCCTCTTTGCTTGTTTTTCTCTCATAAACTCGTCAGGGAGGAAGTTTGATTCTTTGTGCATGCAGCTGAACTGACGCTTCGCTCCGCGCGCTCCGCTTTAAATACTCATTGACCGGCTGAGCACGTGACTCTAACCCAAAACACCGACGATGACGTCAGTTTAGCGCTGAGAGCGGATTAATAACATAAATTCAAAAAAATATCAGTCATTAAAATTGCGCTGAGGTTCGATCATTTTTTTTCAAGTTTTAAAATTTTCTGTATTTTTATAAACAAGAAAAAAAATCATAATAATATTAAGCATTAAACTCAGTTGTGGGAAAATTATGTAAAATAATAAAATTCATAACTTGTTTAATATATATATATTGAAATGATATTTGTTTTTATGTATTTGGGTAATAACATTATAATTATTGATGGTATTATACATTGAACATAATATACATACGTTTGATCTGTAATATTAGTCATTGATTCTATTTACTCGTAATAACCTGAATAATGTAAAGTAAAAAAGGCTGTCAGATAATAGTAAAGCAGTGAAAGTGTAGTGAAGCTGCAGTTGTCTCAGCTCTGGGTAAAAGGAAGCAGAAAGACAGGAGGCTCCTGTTTTATGTTTAACGACTCAAACTTGCACTGAATCAGTAAATAAACGTGACGAAGTCAAGATGCTGTAGCTGCTTATTTTCCAGCTGAAGGCATCATAGGGGATTGTGGGAGGGGGAGGGACAGGGCAGCTGGCGTATGTGTGTGAACACGTTTCAGATTTTAAATGAGGCTCAGATCTCTGATTATGGACCTCACTGCAGCATTTATAACCAATATTGACTAATGCACGGAACTTCATCGCTTAATGTCTGTAAAGGCTTTCAAAAAAGAATTCTGACAAGTTAAAGTAATAATTGCATTAAAAAAAGTTTAAATTGCATAAAACAACATTAATTTAAATGAAAATAGAGCAGCGTTCAGATGTCCAATTCTGTCTCTGTCCCTGAAGTGCCTGTGGTGTCTCTGATCTCAGGACTCAGTGAAGGAGAATACACTCAACATGGCTGATGTCCCCGAGGAGCTCCATCTGGGGACCACAGCTGTCACCTTCTCCAGCATCAGACCCCCCCACCACACACACACACACACACACACCACACAAAGTCCTCAGACCATCAACTCTGCTGATACAAGAAACAAATAAAACTATGAAAGTATATTTAACAATGTAAAATATTACTTTTTCTGCACACTGGATCCCATTTATTGTTTATTTCACTGTTTTAATATTTTCAGTCAGCTTTACAAACAAATAAAACAATAGAGATCAGATCTCCTGCAAACTGTCGCTCTGATAAACAAAACTCCATACAAAAAACTAGCATTTTAAAACTAGTTTTCTTGTGATCTTGCAGACGGACCTAACAAAAAATGTATGAAGACTTTTTACAGCTCAGCATCAGGTTATAATTATTTCTGAACACTTTTACAATTATATTATGTGTTCTAACTGATGCATTTGTGCTGTACCATCAGTCATTTAACACAGTTTCTTTAAATGGTGACGAAATTCACTGAACTTGGTGCATCATATTCATAATCCAGACATGCTGCTGTTTGGTTTAACAACATATCTTCCAAAGCAGCTGCAGAGAAGCAGGATGCAAAAGGTTGTTTTTTTTTGTTTTAAATTCTCAGGTGTGTCTTATTTTGTGTTTTACGTTTGGTGTGTATATTTGTGTGTGTGTAAACAGCTGCCGGCTATAAGATGCTGTCATTTATTTTCACACTCGACCAAAAACATTATTTTTATTTCCCCCTCCAGAGCAGCTCAGCGGGAGGAGGTCTGAGCTCCTCCTGGATCCTGATTGGTTGCTGAGGCTGTGAGGTGGCGACAGATAGATGATTGACAGCAGCACGGTGAGGAGGACGGTCGCTGTCTGAAGGTCAGTACCACAAATATGTTTCACCTCATGTTTTGTTTAGTTTATTTAACATATCAGTGTTAACTGTTTCCTGAGGAGAGTGTGAGACAGTGCGCAGAGGTCTGACTCGATCTAAATGAAACTCATGGGGAACTTTCCCAAATCTAATGCACATACATTAACTATAATATATATATATACACTATAAAGCATAATCTGAAACTAACTGAAGGATGTCTGGCCCAGCCCAGAATCCTAAATAGACCAAGCTGAGATGGACCTCAAGACAGAAGGACTGAAAAATGTCCAGGTGAAGGTTGACCTATATAAAAATGTACTTAAACCTGGTGGAACCCAATCTGCAAAATGGACAAAAGGTGTTTGGACCTATTTCAAAATATACCCTCAGATGGTGCAACCAAATCCACCCCAGACTGGCAGGATGTGATCTTAAATGGGTCAGAGAAAAGTTGGAAGCAATCTGAACTGTAACCTAATAATGCAGATCTACATCAAACTAGAACATTTCAAAATTGACGATGCTATTTTTGGACCTAATCCAAAATGGAACCTGGGATGGTAGGACTGGATCTGAAACCCATCCCAGAGATCCAGGATCCAATCATGAATGGATATGGGAGCAGCTGAATCTGAACTGAAGAAGAATGAAGAACTGAAGCAGAGGGAGAACAAGCCCAGTCCAACATCCTCACTGAAGTGCAAGATCTTAGGGCCCAATCTAATATGGACCCTGAGATGGTGCAGCAAACCCAAAACTGCAGAACCCAGTCCAGCTAAATCTCGAGTAGTTGGAATTGATCTAAAATGGATCCAGAGATGGAGGGATCAAAAAATAGACCATTATGGAATAGGATCTGAGACGGAGCTGGTCTGAAGCGGACTCAAAGACCGGGTCGGTTATTAAATATTCTGCATCCTGCGTGTTTGTGTATCAAGTTTCAATGTTACTGAATCTTTGAAACTGTAGCCTCGGTGACATCATGCCGACATATTGTAGCTCACTTTTCCTGTGACATCACCTCCTGAAAGTCAAACCGCAGGGTTCATGTGATCCGTGACGCCGTCTCCTTAACAAATGAGCATCAGGTCTTTTCCCCCGAAGACAAACAGACAGAAGAAGCTTTAAAAGCAGAGATTTGATCCAGATGTTTGGACATGTTTCAGCCCCGGGAGCTCCCAAAGCTGCAGAAACTCTTCAGCAGGAGGATCAATGACATGTAAAAGGTCAAATATTTTGGAGTCATAGTTATATAACTGTAGACATTTATGGAAGCCAAGAGAAGCTAGGTTTAGACTGTTGTGCTATTTATACTTCTTAACTAATAAGACATTTCCTCTCCAGACACTTTGTATTGTTTTCCATTTTTCACGTTTTATATTAAAACTAATTATTGTAAAGTCAAAATAACTTGTATAAAATATTCGCAAAATGAAAACAAAAGATAGTTGGTAATAATAACTATTTATCTGCCATTAACCATATTTTAAAACTGACCAAACTGTTCTTTTAATTTGTTTAGATTTACAGCGACAAAGGCCTGAAATATTATATAGTAGAAATATTTACATTACAAGAAGACATCGGTCACTCAGTAGTTATTGCTCATTCTCGTCTTTATTTCACGATAATCTGAGATCAGTAATAGTCGTAGTTGACGTTGGCTCCGTGTCGGTAAGACGAGGCATCCTGCGGCCCAACAGCGGCGTTCTCATCGTACTGATGCTGACGGCCCTGATCAGTGGAACGCCATTGGTCCCTCCAGTGGGAGAGGTCCGCCTCTAGTCTCTGATGAACAGCAACAAGTAAAAGTCCATCAATCACAACTTACTGTGGCAAAAGTATCAAAGTAACTACAATAAATGTACTTAGTAACGTTCCACCACTGTAGAGAACAAATGATAATTCCAATGAGAAATATAATGATACAACAAATTCAGTTGTGAATAAATTGCATTAATAAAAATGAAATGATAATTAAAACAATTAATTAATTACAATAATAAAATGATAAATTTAATAATAAAAAAGAGTAAAAAAAATAAAATAATTAAAACAACTATAAAGATTTAAATGAAATCTAAAAATAAAATTATTTACATAATTATTAACATAATTCAATATTAATTTAAAGGATGAATAGAAGAATTAAATAATAATACATTTGTCAATCACATTTACGCTATAAATAAAAAAAAATTATAATTAAAACAATAAATAAAATGCTGATTAAAATGCCTCTGCGTGTTAAATATAATGACCCTTACAGCCTCATCGTAGCCCAGGCTCATGAACTGCAGGATCCACTGCTGAACATCTGGCCTGCTGCGGTCCCAGATGTGCCTCCTGGGCCTCCGTAGTCTGTTCAGGAACCCGCTGGCCTGATGGGGGGCCGCCTGCAGCACCTGGGGCCCCGCCTGCAGCTCCTGGGGCCCCGCCTGTCTGCTCTCTGCACAACAACACGAGAGGAAGAAGTAGGAGTTTAGATTTCAAAATAAAAGCTTAAGCCACAGTGAGTGTGAAGGTCAGACTGAGTGCAGCGCCCTCAGGCTTCATCATCATCATCATCATCATCCTCATCATCATCATCTTCATCATCATCATCATCAGATGCTGTGTGTGTCAGCCTGCTGAGGCGTCACTCAGCACAGGAAGTGTGAAAATATAAAGTGTGATCTTCCTGCAGGCTGATCTGAGAGCAGCCGCGTCCTTTACTCGACTTTGACTTCCTCACAAATATTAAGAGGAAAAATATTGAGAAATGAAGTGTCTATTAAGTAAACTGTCAAGTTAATAATCTGAATCATCACTGATACACACTGTATTTTAAATGTGTGTTATTTTATTATTTATTATATTAAATCATTATTTATATAGGGTCATGTCAATGATTTCCTTCTGTTAAATTATATTGCATCTTTTTTATGACATTGTAATGTGTAACATAACATTACATAATATTAGATTATTAGAAGTGTATATTTATTATCTTTTAATTAATTAAATTAAATGCTTATTGTTGTTTTATATCATGATTATTCAATTTCAGGGTATATTTAGTTATTTTTTTATTTTACATTGTAAAAAGGAGTCATAGCTTATTTGAAAAGTTTTTTTTAAATTATTTTTTGTTTTAATTATTATTTTATTTACTCTTTATTTAAACTTACATTTTAATTTTTTGAGTAGATTTTAATGTTTATACAGAAATTTACATTTATTTAAATTGAGACATATTATCATGACCTGATAATATTTTTTATTGTGTATAATTGTGTGTTGATTGGAAATATTTGTATTTATTTCTTCTATATTCGTATTTATACTTTTATCTGTTATTTCATTTTTTTTTTTTTTTTTTTTTACATTAGAACCAATGATAAAATATAAAATATCATATAACACATAGCTGGTTATTTACTGACATGATCTATATTTTTTAAAACATAAAATATTCAATATTCAATTATTACTTTATGCTTTATTAATAACTGTGGAGCCTCAGCTGTCTCCCAGCTGGACATCTTCATTTGTCTCTGGTGTGAAATGTCTCCCTGCAGCTTTAAGCTTTCTAAATCTCATTAAAATAAATGATGCCAGAAGCATGAAATCACAGTGTGTGTGATGGATTCTGAATATAAGGATAATAATAATAATAATAATGAATATTACCTGTGCAGCAGAGCAGCAGCAGCAGCAGCAGCACGCAGGCTGTTTCCAGCTTCATGTCCATGTTGTCTCTGAGGCAGTGAGACATTCCTGCAGCTGCAGGTCCAGGAATGTCCTGCACTCACCTGAGGGGACGAGCATCAGGTTACAGCAGCTTTGACTGAACCTCACCATGTGGCACCGAGAATAACTAAGTAAGTATGCCATCACATGTACAGAAAATAAGATGATAAATAAATAAAGATAGACAGTGTTTATTTATTTAAAATATGGCAAAATCAAATTAGTTGTTTTGTTATTTGTTGTTATATATCCGTGTGTGTGTGTGTGTGTGTGTGTGTGTGTGTGTGTGTGTGTGTGTGTGTGTGTGTGTGTGTGTGTGTGTG
>JAOWBC010000957.1:0-11044 GCA_028566105.1 Hypoplectrus providencianus | reverse complement strand
CTGGTTTAGTTTTTCTCTCCGACCTGGAAATAAACTCACATCTGTAACTCGCTCAGCTTCACTTTCTGCTGAATAAACTAACAGCGTCTCATCAACAGTTCAACATCTGCTGCTGATTTTTAAATAAATCCCGTTTCCAGCCCACATTGGGAGAAACCGTTGGGCTGTCTTTGTTGTGAGACGAAGCTAAAGGAAGTTTGACCCCACAGATCGTGAAGCTTTCTTCGTGTTCGCCTCCTCTTCCTTCGTTTTGTTTTCACTTCATGTGATTCAGGATCTTTTCTCACAAAAACACTCGTATTTATAACAGAACCTTCCAATAATATCTCAGTTCAGACACTTAAAGTACTCACTGTGTTTTTGTTCCTCGTCAAACCGTTCTCTTCTTTTTCATTCAAGCAACGAGTCACTGGAGGTTGTTTGAACTTGTTTTTTTGGAAGATACCAACTTCCGCCGTGTTTCCGGCCGGGCGCTGAGGCTGGTCTCTGATCTGAGAGCCTGCAGACGGTACCTGGAGTCTGAACCACCTGATCCAGGTGTTCTTCCTGCTTTTCATGGATCAGTTCGACTGTTGATCCTCATAAACTCCAGCTTCACACTTTGACCCCCCCCCAGTGAACAATGGTTTAACCCACAAGGCGGGAAAAGATTTACTTTCAGTTTCATTTCTGGAGACAGAAATGTAAAAGACTGAATATGCCTTCAATATAACATAAATACATCAGGTCATAACATAAATACAAACAAATCAAACTTTCTTTTTTTCTTGTATTTATTTTCAAAAACATTTAATCTTTTTAAATTCTCATTTTTATTTTGCTTTGCATGTCCATATTTATTTCTTTATTATTTCCTTATTTTCATACATACATACATTCAAAACATAAAGCACAAAATAAATACAAATTTAAAGGGCAATATATAACAATTTAAGACAAATAAATTAAAGATGGTAAAGAAGAAAAAGGGCAATAAACAAATGTAACTAAAATTAGCAAAACAAAAGTTAAAGTTTTTCATTATTTTAAGTTTTATTAAATTATATTTATATATATTTAATTACATGATTTACTCCAGTTTTTAGCCTCAGATTGTTGTGAAATTAAAAAAAAAATCACTATTTGTTCTTTAACTGAAGTAAATGCTATAAAAGTGCAAATACTCCGTAACAGAACAACATTTTGAATTTAAGTGTGTAAGCAGTGATATTATCAGTATGAAAAACATTTCAGCTTTATAATTTCTCAAAAAACAGACTGAGTGCTTCGATTGTTTTACACGTATAAATATGTATGATGATAATGAAATAACAGACATAAACAAAGTTATTTTTTAATTAAAAAACATAGAAAACAAGACAAACAAATCAAACACATCATTATTAAAACTGAACCGTGACAGATAAATGTGAAGATGTAAAATCAGGTTTTAAAGCTGAAAATCGCGCCAGACATCGAGATGTTTGGGCGACCACGTTGTTGACGCCTCGACGGCCCAGGTTTCAAAAAGCAGGGACGCTAAATTAAAAAGAAGAAAAAAGCATCCAGTTCCGATTTTTTTTTTTATGTCTATCAGGAACCATCAGATCCTCCCCGCTCAGTCTTTCTTAACCGGTTTGATTTTGTGGATTTCGTTTCCTCGTATTTCAGCGTCTGCAAACAGCGGCATCTTATCCAGGAGACGTTCCTCCACGTCGTCCTTCAGGCTGAAGCCGAGCGCTTCGGCCAGAAGACGAGTCGACACCACGAACGTCTGCAGCTGGCCGTCCGTCTCCACGTCCAGCTGCGTCTCCGTCTTCGAGGTTTTTATGATTCCAGTTATCTCAATTTTCTTCCTCTGGACGCCGACGCTTTTCACCTGCAGACAGAGCGACAGGATTAAAACGGTTAAAGCTGCAAACGTCCATCCACGACATGAGGAATCCATTTATATTCCTACGATCCAACTCCAGCGATCTGTGCTCGGCTGGTTGGCCTTCCAGACCACATTAATCGATCTGACATCGTTTTATCAATCGACTGAATCATTACTTTTAACTGACGCTAGGGCTGCACGATAAATCACTAAAACATCTCGATTTGCTCAGACACGTGATGTAACCCTAACCCTAACTCTGAACATGACTCTGAATGCTCCTGTTATGTCCTGGGTGTTTTCTAGCTGCAGTACCTTTTGGATTTTGGTGAATCTGGTTGAGTTCAGCGACGTATCTTCATAATACTCATGAGTCTTCAGGTTGGTCACCTTGACGATGTCTCCAGCTGCTAAACCTCTGCACTGACTGGTGGCTTCGCCCCACAAACAGATCCTGATGGAGTCGGTCTCGTCTTTCAGTTGGAAGTTTTGTTTCTTTGTCTTCTCCTTTTGGTAGAACACCTTCACGTTCTTTTCCAGCGGGGAAACCTGCACCAACCGACAGCCAAACATCCAGTGAAAAGTGCTTTATAATAGTCAAAGTTCCAGAATAGAAAGTTAAGTAATAAAACAGGCTGATTGATTTTCTTCAGTTGGCGATTAAACTGAAACACAGATTTCAATCACCTTGAACTCACCTCTGTGACGGTTCCTTCCACGCTCACTTCTGTCTTGTCACCAAGTGATTTGGCTTCAGAAATGTTGTAAACTTTACTTTCAGGATAAATCAGCTTCCGAGCTTCGGTCTCGAGCTCGTCCGGGATGCCAACCGGCGGCGTCCGAGCCACTGTGCTCAGGCTGGTGACCTTTACACAGAACTCATCTTCTACCAGCCCTCTGAACAGGTAGGATCTGCCCACCTGGATGTCTTTGTAGTGCTCTTTCCCGTAAACCATCAGTTTAACGCTGGCTGTGTCGTCAGCTGCTGCCAGGTAGAAGAAAACCTTTTTCTTTTTGTCTTTGGTTTGATATTTGTGGAGCCCAGATTTCTCAACTACTTTCCCATTGATGCCTTTTGTTTCACCAACCCCGTTGGATTTCAGGTCACTGATGGATATTTTCTGCATACAAAAGAACAACAAAAGTCTCCATGAAGGCATCAAAAATACAAACACATCAGAGTGAAAAGTTCTGAGCTTCGAGAGGAATCTCCAGAAAACGTTTTTACCCAGGCAGCAGTGTTTTTGTCCGGTGGAGCATCAGTGTTGAGTCCCTGAGGATGCAGGATCAAACCAAACGTACTTTACATGTCACAGCTGATTACTGCTCAGTGTTTAATTCATCCCAGTGAGAAGAACGCATGCATATTCATTTCAGACTCTTACTTTGGCGGGTCGGCTGCTCTTCTGATGACCTGCGGTTGAACAAACTTTGGTCAGTTTTTATTTGCACTGTAGAACATGAGCTTTTTACCGAAACGAAGCGATGCTAAGTGAGGAAAGATTCAGCTTTCAGGAAGTGGAAAGAACTCCGACATCCTACAGGAAACAGGAAACAGCTGATCTGCCTCTGATGGTTCTTCCTAATCCCGAGCCGTGCCTTTAGCCTACCTGCTGCAGGGTTGCTCTCGTCCTCATCCTCCCGTTTCCTTTTCTTTCCTGGAATGAAAATTTAAAATTTAACCACATCAGTTTGTCCCCAGTGAAGCCCAGTGTTTGAGTTTCAGAGCCGTTTAGGATGCAGAAACATTTCAACATGAGAAAAAAAATGGTGTTTTAGCTTCAAATTGTACGTTATAGACATAAAGTAGGTATGAATGTAAAGGTTAGACAACACCTGGAGCCCAGTGCCAATCAGACGGCAGGAGGTCAGAGGTCACTATGCTAACTATGCTAACACTAGCAGTGAAAGGAGCCAAACGTTGCAGCGTTTTTTCACCAACTTCCAACATGATTTGCTGACATGGATGATCAGGATTTCACTGGAGCAGTTTGAAACTATAAGATCTCTCAGGAATCTGCTGGAATCTCTTTTTCTGATAATCTGCATCATTTCAAACAGAGTTTAAAACGACCAACAGTCCCAAACCTGTTTTCTGATCTCACCCTGGTTTTCTTTGTCCTGGTCATTTCGCAGTTTGTCCACAAAGGGGCGCAGCAGATCCTGCATTTTAGCGTCCCTCCTCGGTATCTCTGACATGATCCCATCGATTCTTTTAATGGAGCCTTCAACACCAAAGTGCTGAATTATGGTTTCAGCCATCTTTACTTTGGACTTTGGGTTCTTCTTCCCTTCGGGGATTTCTAAATATGAAAGCATCTTTTCATACTGTTCCTCATTCAGCTCCTCGATGATGTTGGTCAGAGTTTTCTTCCACTGTCCCTCAGGAATATCCGACATCTCTGACAACACAGCGACAAAACCAGCCACATTTATTATTATTATTATTATTATTATTACAGCTTATCAGTTCAGATGACTCAGTGCTGTAAAACCACCACTGTGAACTCTACGAGGGAAAGTCCTGCATTCAAAACTTACTCAAGTTATATTACAACAATATCAGAATCAAAACAAAGTAAAACTCACCACAATAGAACTGCAGAGTAAAATAATTAATGCACATTAAATAAAATAAAATAAAATACATAAGTTAATTATGTTAAAATAGTTCTTACCTGAGTACATGTGCCAAAAAAAGAAAGAGAAAGTGTGTTGTGTATAGTAAAAGCCTTTAACTTCGTCTCTACAGGTAAATTACAGCTCAGCGGAGGAAAAATTTGATTTTTTTTGTTTTGTTTTTTTACCCAGCGATCCGGCGGTAGATACCAACTCTAGTCACGTTTCACCAGCCTGCCTGCTGCCCAGTAATGCAGACAAAATGTAAAAATATATTTTGACTGATTATCTTTATATCATATGTTATATTTCTCCGCATATTGACTGTCTGTCGCCATAACATCCCGTTTTAAACTGAGAGTCCCCCCCCCGGACTAGCGAACAATGGTTTAGCCCGCCATCTCTTTCCCGCCCAAACCCGGAACTGTGAAAAGGCGCCAAAAAGCGTTCATAATGGCCGCTGAAAAACATAAACAGTCAGCAGTTTATCGTCATTAATATTAACAAATCTTA
The DNA here is from genome assembly GCA_028566105.1 of Hypoplectrus providencianus. Taxonomy (NCBI): domain Eukaryota; kingdom Metazoa; phylum Chordata; class Actinopteri; order Perciformes; family Serranidae; genus Hypoplectrus; species Hypoplectrus providencianus. The sequence goes on along the minus strand of JAOWBC010000957.1, from coordinate 6,057 downwards.
CATAAAATACTACTAAGTGTAAACGTTTGAATTTAAAACTGAACCTGAGTAAAAAATTTACAAAAATGTGACCAATTAAGTGCAACACATGGCCATTTAAAAGTGTTATACTATGTGATTTAATGTTTAATTTGAAAGGAGCTCTTACAAACGACTTTAAATTTCATAAAATTCTGTTTATGTCAAATCAGCTGTCAGATTAATGTGGAGAAATAAAAAGAATCAGACGTTTTTAATTCAAGTAACATTATTAGGAAAACCTAATTATAACAGCCTGTAAATGCCAGAAATAGTTTTAACCCTTTTTAAATTTCACTCTCTAAACACTGTAGGAATACAGGAAGCACATTAATACTTGATTTTACCTTTAAGATTAAAAAGGAATTACTTATTAATTACTTACCTCCTTATTACATTTCACCAGATTAACTTTTATTTATATATTTAGAAAGCAACATCTGCTGGTTAAACATTTTTTTTTATTTTTTACATTTAAAAGCAAACATGATTATAAATACATTTTATTCCTAAATCCCACTTTGAGTTACATCTAACTTATTCACGTTTCCCTTGAATGTACATCCAGCAAGTCGTTTCTATTTATACTTTTCTAGAATAATGAAAACAACCTTTACGTTTTTTAACACACACACTTTATTGCAAAGGGTTATCCACCAGCTTCTCACATTAAACATGTTTCAGTTTGTATAGAAGACAGAAGCTGACAAAATAAAAAACGACTCAAAATCTAATTACACCATTTTATGTAATATCTAAAATGATTAGAAAACGTCCCATTTGATCAAATTGATATAGTTTTTAAAATTGCTTTTTTACTTGCCTTTTATTTAGGGTTTTAGATTTATTTATTTTAAAAGTTAAAGTTTAATTTACTGGAAATAGTTTTTTTTTAATAATACAGATATGGAAACAGGTTGGGGAAATAACTTAATAAATGTTTAAAATAAGTAAAATGTAAAAAAAAAACCAAATCAATATACTTTAAATGCATGTAAATAAGTGCAAGAAAAAATAAATGTAAACAAATATGTGAAATACAAAGGTAAATAAATAAAAGCAAATTAAAGCATAAATATCAATGTATGTTTGATTTGATCAATTAATGAAAGCCTAAATATATTTTCATATTTCTGGCACATTATACACCATGTTAATTTATTAATCAATTATTTTTTGGATTTCTTATTTCATCAGCTTCTGTCCTGCAGAACTTTGATCCACAGCAGCACGAAGGACGTTTAGATCATCTGTCAGCTCCGTTTATGAACAACAACTTCATAAAAATAATCAAACTGAACGTAAACACTCATCCAACGGGAACAACTTCAGTGAAGTCATGCAGCAGTTTGAATAATCCGCGTACAGGAATGATGTAACACCTCATCCAACAACAACAACAACAACAAACATCGAAGGTCGTAACATTAAAATAAATAATTCAGGGGTCACGTGACGCCTCGTTAACCTATCAACAGACCGCCATCGCTGGAACGCCGAGCGCAGCTGCTGATTGGTCCGTTTTAGATCTGGAACGTAAACTGAGCGATGGCGAGGCTGCCGGGGTCGGAGGTCACGGCGGCGGCGGCGGTTGTCTATGTGACCATGTACTCCTGCCGCTTGTTGAGTCGGACCTGGCACAGCGAGACGGCGCCCACGGCCACGTAGATGGCGGCGGCGATGAAGCAGTTGATGCCGACCTGGTTGTACAGACTGTAGATGTTCTGCAGAGGGTTTGACCTGCACAAAACACGTGTTCAGGGTTTTATGTTTGTCAGTGCAAATGTTAGAAAATAAGATTTAACGGGACAATAAAGTTTTATTTTTTACAACAAATCAAACAAACTCATTCAGTCTCATCATAAATTACAGTGAATTCTATTAAAAATACAAAAAAGATTTCAAGTCTGAACATAGAATTAAGAAAAATATGTTGTCTTACAGTAAAATATTAAATTTAATATTAAAAAAAGGTAAATATGGTTTCCAAACATCATCAAATCAAAATAAGAGAATAATTTATATATTTTAGAGGATATTCACTGACATTCATTTTAATTAAATAATGTAACGTATCAAACACCTCTCAGCTTACGAAGACTTAAAATAAAAATCACTTTGTAGTTTTTCAAAATTAAAAATTCTAATAAATCCTGTTTATCCCATAAGTGTGTGAGGCGTTCAGGGGCGGAGCTAAAATCAGCTGTTAAACATAAACAGTTATTTAATATATTTAAAAGTGAACTCACTCGCGCCGCATGTCCTCGTCAGTGAACGGGACGTCCTCGATCAACACGGCCGACTTGGCGCTGAAGAAGATTCCCAACATGGCCTGAAAGAAAAACATCAGCAGGTCAGAACGTGAGGCTCAACGTGAGGCCCGGGGCCGCAGGGGGGACGCGGCGAGGACACGGCGAGGTCCGAGTCTCAGACCGGAGCAGGTTTTTCTTTAGTCTGATTTAGGCCGTGATGGAAAATATTAAAAAGGTGAATCTATGACGATACCGTTAAGTTAAAGAGTTCATTTACTTATTTATTCATTTTTTTATTAAAAAAAAAAAAAAAAAAAAAAAAAAAAACACAGCTGCACAGTAACATGTAGGTTGAATCCTGTTACATTAAACTAAAATGAAACAGTTACTTATACACACATGAACTTGGAGAGTTATGCTAATGATTAAAGGCAGCGTATGATGAAGCTCCACGCCTTTATTTCTGCTTTATTTCTGCTTTATTTCTGCTTTATTTCTGGACTTCTGTCACCAGTCTGAGCTTCTGTAACGTCCTGCTCAGGGAAAAAAACTCACAAGTTCAATTAAAACCTTTTTCTATTTCAGAACATAATTTAATATTTGTGTCATCAGCTGATCAATAAATCATGACTTTATCAATAATCAGCTGATAGCAAACAGACTTAATGAATGTGTTTAAATCACATTGTGGCGTTAAACTGCTCTGACTCAGTAGTTCATAAAGAGGTCATGTTTGTTTTCTGTAAATTAATAGATTTCATCTATACATTTTTGCATTAAAAACACAGAAAAATGATGAGATTATATACTGATTATTTGTGTGTCGAACAAATAATCCATTAATCGACTAATATTAAATCAATATTGAAGATTGTCCCTTCAGCAGTGTTCCCATTCACTAGAATCAAATCCCAGGCTTTAGTCATGCCCATACCGTTAATTAGACAGGCCAGATGTTTATCACCAGGTTATTGATAAACATGGTGAAGTATTGATTATTAATAACTAATATAACTTATTATCTGATATGCACTTAGCTTGGCCTCCTGAGGCGCCGTCTATCTCCAGGAGATTAGTTTTCGTTTGATGGTTACTTCACGACAGATGGCCGACGTTTCGCTATTTTTGGGGGCTTCACGAGCTTAAACAACTACATATATTAATAGAAAATCTGCGTTGAATATATAAAACATATGATTTAAATGGAAAAACACCCAAGTCAGCACGAATGGCTTGCTAGCTGATCAATGTAACTCCAGGAAATAGTCGGGCCCCACCAGCCAAAACCCAGGCTCCTTACCAGCATTATGACCCCCCAGATGCTGATCACGATCCCGCATGCAGCCATCTTCGGCCCGCAGAACAGCAGCGACGGCATGTCGGTCTGTGTTTGCTCTTATCGGTCAATCAGAAGCTGATTTCGTTGTTTTTTTGATTCCCTAAACTGAGAAATGTTCCTCTGAAGGACGACGAAGCCTCGGTCAGCTGATCCTCATCACTCGGTTTTTCTCGGTTACGTTCGACAACTGTCGTGACCAGAAGCCCAACAACCAATGAAAACGCCCAGTTTGACACGCCCCGCCTTTTCCTAAGAGACCGACCAATGGGGCTCAACTTCCAAAGTAGCGCAACATTTCCTTTACCTTTGTTGATAGATATTTATATATTTTTCTTCTTAACATGTAATTTATAAGTTTCTCTGCATTAATCATAATCAGGCCAATCGGGCGTATTTTTTCCTGAAGCTTCGGTTTTTAAAAACTTGCCCATTGGCTTCTATGGAAGCTCGCTAACGATAGCGGGCTAGCTAACGTTACAGAAGCTAACTTTAGCTAGCAGCTAGCGGCGTGTTGTCGTGTTTTTGTTGTGATTAGAAAACAAGTTTGAATAAAAAAAGCTTCAGCTCCTCCGCAGACATGACGTCAGCCTCCGCCAAGGTGAGTTTTACCTGTTTAATAAACCTTCCGCGAGCTACGAGCAACCAACCGAACCTTTACTCTTCATGGAGCATCTGCACACAAAACTCCAGTCAAAAATCTGCTGATTTTACGGGTTTACCTTCTACAAACGAATAAAGACCCAGTCAAAGTGTTTTAATCTAAGACATTATGAATTATTATAATCTGGAGGAACATCCGGCTGATCCATAATTCACCAAACACCTGATCTTAATGACTAATCCATACAGGATTACTGCGGAGTCTGGTTAAAGCGTTAAACGTTGTTATGGGAATGTTTGGAGATTTTTTGTGTTTCCAGACTGAAATGGTAACATTTCAATGTATGATTTCTACTTATTATTGATACTTTAACTGCAGTTATTTATCAAACATGTTCCAGCTGTTTTCTGTTTCTCAGCAGCAGCAGTCATCCTCCAGCTGTTTGTTCTCATATTTACTGAGTCAAGTTTGACATGATGAATGTAGGGAAAATACAAACGGAAAATTATGCAGGAATTAATAAATGAATACATAAATTCTCAGTTCAAAGTGAATATATAAACTTCAACTGATAATAAAGACATTTTGTATATATTTCGAAGAGATTTATAAAAATGTAAAGGGTTAATAGTTAATAAAGTCAATACAAAGTTAAATAAATAAAGAATCTCAAAGCAGAAGCATCCATATATACCACATACTAATAATGAGTTCCTACATATAGTTTTATTTTCATGTTGGCACATTTATCAGAATAATAAATTGTGTGCTGTCTCATTAAAAAAATGTCAGGGTTTTTTTTTAATGGTAATTATATTTATTTCTCTAATAATGCCTTAACACGAGTTTCCAGTTTAATCAGATATGTTTTAATCCTCTGCAGGTCGGAGAGATTTTCTCTGCAGCCGGAGCCGCTTTCACCAAGTTAGGAGAGTTAACGATGCAGCTGCACCCGGTGTCCGACTCCAGCCCTGCAGGGTGACTCACACACACACACACACACACACACACTCACACACACACACACAGTAATGTAAACTGTATGACTGTTCATATTTTACACAAAAACAGCCTCAGTGAAATAAAACATGGAGAAATTATAAAAAATATGAGTTTACATTTTAAACTTTATAATTAATTTCCACTTTCCTGAGTTAAACTTTCATCTTCCTGTCTATCAGATCAGAGAGTGTGAGTGTGAACGTGTGTGTGTTCGTCCTCAGAGCGAAGTGGACGGAGACGGAGATCGAGATGTTGCGCCTGGCGGTGCGTCGCTTCGGAGACGACCTGAACAACATCAGCACGGTGATCAAAGAGCGCACCGTGTGAGTCCATCCCACATGATCCAGCAGCATCAACCCCTAACGGGTTTTCTGCACATTTGGCTTTTTCTACGTCATAAACACACATTGAAGTTGAAACTTTCAATGTCTTTGCTGAATCTCGGGTCCTTTAAGGAAAAATCAGGTTTATATCTAATAAAATAACTGCTACCATCTGGTCTGTCTCCTGCAGCGCTCAGATAAAAAGCACGGTGAAGAGGAAACTGTACGAGGACAGCAGAGTCCCCATTTCCTCTGAATCCCCCAAGAAGACTGTCAAGAAGACAGCGGTTTCCATGACACCGGCCCCGGCGCTCGCTGCCCCCGCCATGATCGCCGTGTCGACCTCGCAGGTCGTCGTGGCGTCGGGCATGCAGAGCAGCCCCTCTCTGGCCCCGCCCATCAAGAAGCAGAAGACAGCAGGTCACAATCACAGGACGACACTTCTGTCTGTCCACTCTATGCTAACAACATGTCCACTTTATGCTAACAACATGTCCACTCTATGCTAACAACATGTCCACT
>JAOWBC010000954.1:5936-16053 GCA_028566105.1 Hypoplectrus providencianus | reverse complement strand
CACACACACACACACACACACACACACACACTAGGTCACATGATCTCCCACAGACAGTCCTGTGAAGCAGCGAGGAAGTCCAGCTGCTGTTATTTCACATCCTCAGTGTGTTAACACGTGAATTTCTTCACTTTAAACTCTGAAAACACTCAGCAGCTGTTTATTCATTACAAATTCATTTATTATGTAACTACGTTTATATTTAACTGGAGTACAAACCATTTTTAAACAGCTCCAACGGCTCAACAACACGGGAATAACACACATTAATTGATTAATTCATGTTTAAAAAATGTTTCATCACTAAATCCATATGTTGTTAAACTTTTTTTATTCTTTTAATATTTCAGATTACTGTTAATTTTTCTTAATTTTTTAATAAATATATTTTCTTTATCAGGTCAGTGTGTTGTGTATCTGTGATTGCCGGTCCTCATCAGTGACTCTGTGTGTGTGTGTGTGTGTGTGTGTGTGTGTGTGTGTGTGTGTCTCACCGTTGGGCAGAGGGACGGGCACGCTGGGCTGCTGCTGCCGTCCTCTCTGGATGCGCAGCGTGGCCCACTGCAGGGACACAGATATTCAGAGACCTGGTGACCTTTGACCTCTGACACAGACGGCGTGCTGAGCCTGAACTCTGCCTTACCTCCAGGATGCGGACCAGGATCTGGATGTAGACCCCGGTGACCCCCAGCGACAGGCCGAACATGGCGGGCAGCATGATGAGGAACAGCACCACGAACACCCACGCCTGGAACACGGCGAGCGCCACGGCACACGGGTCGTCCATCGCTCCGTCTGAGGCGCCGTCACTTCATCTGCAGACACACGGCGAGTCCAGACGGAGGCACACACACTTTCAGATCTCTGATCGTCTAATTTTAGTCATTTTCTGTTTCTGTTTTTAGTAACTTTGGGTCTCATTGTAGTGATTCAGCTTCTGTTCATGCTCATTTCATAAAAATTTCAGAAAATATATTTAAAACTAGATATAGGACAACAACAAAAAAGAAGTAATGAAAATAACCTGTAAAAAACAATACATAAGAAGCAATAAAACAAATATTTGGAGTTAGCGAGGCAGCAATAAAAATGTTTTGGAGAACGAACTAAAAGAAGACGAAGTATTAAAAGGCATATAAAAGAAAAATATAACATTTCAATCTAGTTTTTGTCTGTTTAGTAGCTTTTGTTTTCTCTGTCCTGCATGTTTTTAATTGTTTGAATTCTTTGTGGTCATTTTGTGGCTCTATTAAAAAAAAATTATAAAATGTTATATAAAAAAAAATCAATTCTAGAATTTAAAACTTGACCAATAATAAAATTAAAATAATGTACAAACAAACTGTATAGAAAACAATATAAAGGAGCAATAAAGAAAACAAGTAAATATCAAAAGGAATAGAATTAACATTAGAAGTAATCAAAAATATCCATTACATGAAAACTTTAAATATAAAAAGACATATGGCTCATTTAAAACAATGAGAACAGAAAAGTAATATAACCCCTGTGTAATACATGTAGAATTATATATATAATTTATATTCACAACTTAAAGTGCAGTTAATTTTAAACTTTTAGTGGGACTGAAACACAATAAAATAGTAGATAACGTGTGTGTATATATATAAATATGTATACGTACACATTTAAAAATATACATTAAAGAAGCATAAAAAGAAGCAGTCAGGGTTGTGAGTGTTACAGCATCACTAATGATGATAAAACCATATGGTCTATGAAATAATGATAGTCTTTTAACCTGAACATGGTGAGAATGAGCAGTTTAATCCTTAGCTGGTCGTTTCTCCTGCAGGCAGGACATGAAGTCCAGAGCAGACTGACTGGACTTCAACAAACCCGCTGAACTCTGCGTCCCGTTAGCTCCTAGAGTCCCCACAACACCAACAACAGCCACACAAACTACTGCAAACAGGAATACAAAGTTACATTAAATACCTGAGCGTGTGACTGGAGGCTGCAGCGGATGAAATGTCCCGTTTTAAGCAAACAGACCGAGCTGTGTCCAAAGCGAAGCCCCGTTTAAAACACGCCCCTCCGTTAGCTCCGCCGTTAGCCTCCTGATGCCAGACTGCGCCGGGAAAACGCAGGATTTTACTGCGGCCGTCCGGCGCCTCACTGAGGCTCCTGAGTCCGCCAGGCCGGAGTCAGCGAGCAGCATGGCGGAGCCGACCGTCCGGATGTCTGGGATTGTTTTGGCTTCTCTCATGTTCCAGCATGTTAACAGCGATTCAGATGTGGTGAGACAAACTATCACACTTTATTAAAACACACGTTTTATCAGTGGAGTCCGCTGGACGGCTAGCTTACATTCATGGGGCTTGGAGGGGAAAGCTAGCAAAGAAACACAAGTTCCCTCAACGATATAAACAAAGTTTAACTTCTTTAGCTCTAATTTAATGGTTTAATTATCTACTTGTCAGGTTTTAGTTTGGATAAATTGATATGTTTTAGTCGTTGACGTGAAGCTAAAACTGCCGCCGCGCTATTTCTGCAGTTTTAAATAAAACGATTTAAGCGTCAACACCAGACTCCGTTCAAAAATACTCAAATTTAACATGCCACTGTTTATGGACAGGTATACGTCACCTATAAAGTTAAAGTTAAATATTATTCAAAAGTCATGGGGTCTGGTTGTCAATTCGGCAACTTTATCATTAAACATATATTTTCTTTATGAGTTAAATATCAACATAAATACACCGGACCTCAGTTCCCGCCCACCGCCATGGCGCGGCGCTCTGCGGGGACACTGAGACTAAATTAGTGTCTGAGATGAATGAAGTTCCGCTTCAACAGCCACAGTGGGTCAACTGTCTAAAACAATACAACAGATTTTTAATTCAGGATTTTTAAATGCGTTTTTCATTCATTTACTTTTTTAATATTTTGGCTGCAGTTTACACACAACATAATTCCATTCTCATAAATACAGATATTACAAGAATTGTTCAACAGCAATAATTGAAATGAATTTTTAAAATATTTTTTATTTTTATTTATGTGGTGATTTGCAGGAGGGTCTGATCCTGGGAGAGAGTAAATTTGAGGAGCAGATCACCATCAGTGACTCTCAGGCTGATCACATTCACATCGAGGAAATATACAGTAAGTTACAGAAATATACAATAACTCACATAAATATTCAAAATAAATAAATATACAATGAGTTAAATACAAATATTGAATCAAAAAAATATTAAGTAAGTACAGTAAAATAAACGTAAATATTTAATATGTTACATAAATATAGAGTCAGATAAATAAATATACAGTAATATGGACAAAAATTTAATTAAATAAAAAGCAGATTCCAATAAATATACAGTAAGTTACAAATTCTCCCCTAATTTAAATACATATTCAATAATTCTACAGTGAGTTAAATATTTCTTATAAATAGCAGTAATTTAAAGTTGTTTCATGCAGCTTTCTGTCATATAATCCAGTTTCTCTTGTTTTTACAGACATTCAGAAACACATCTCCTGCCACAGACCCAACGAGTGAGTGGACAGATGTCACGTGTTTAATTTATATTTAATGTTTAATTATAACTGTTTCGTTTATTACTTAAACTTGCTGTTTCAGATTCTATAACAGTGTTGGAGACGTGAACATCGACGCTGTGAAGAAAATCCTGGCAGACAACAAACAGGTGAAACTGAAGAATTATTTATTGATTTAATGTTCTGTGTCTCAGCAGTTTGTGTGTTTTATATTTCACTAAATTGTTTGTTTGAGTTGTTTTTCATACAACTTTTTTCTTTTTGGATGTTTCACCTAAATTAATATTTTCTTTTTCATAAATGTATTAGTTTTGGCTTGTAAAGTTTTTAGTGTTTTTCTGCTCATAATTTGTAATTTTCACATTTATTCATTTGTTTTTGTGTGTGTGTGTGTGTGTGTGTGTGTGTGTGTGTGTGTGTGTGTGTGTGTGTCAGGAGTGTGTGATCGGCTGGTACCGGCAGCGGAGGAGCTCTGAGCAGCAGATGACGCTCAGAGAGAAACTCGTCCACGAGAAGCTGAAGACGAGTCTGTCCAACCCTCACATGGTGTTCCTGCTGCTGACGCCTGCAGAGCTCCCGTCTGCGTCTGCGTCTGCGTCTGCGTCTGCGTCTGCGTGCACGCACAGGACGGAGTACGCTGCCTTCATCTCACGCAGCAGGTACAAAACTTCCTGTTTCTGTCCTCTGAAAGGGAATCCCTGTTTACTACAACATTCCTCACTCTGTGTGTGTGTGTGTGTGTGTGTGTGTGTGTGTGTGTGTGTGTGTTGAAGGCGGTTCCTGAACATCCCCGTGCTCGTCAGTAATCTCGGTTTGCACGAGCAGCCGGCGTACTGGAAGGTGTCGGCGCCGTGTTCTGCAGCCGGTTATAACGCCACCATGAAGAAACACAGGTCACACACACACACACACACACACTTTTCGTATTCTTAAGAATATTCACACATGAACAAAACATTATATTGTCAGCAAATAAATAACAAATAATATATAACACTAAATAAAATAATGAATATCATTTCTGTCTGAAATAGTAACTAAATGTCACCTTAAAGTCGTTATAAATCAGCCCGAAAAAAATCCATTCTTCAAAATATTTTACTTCATGTTTTGCTTCATATATGCAGTAGGCTGTAACTCCTGTGCTCGTTTCTGTGGAATAATTGATTTGTTTCCTGCAGCTCCAGGTTCTTCTGCTCTGACGGGCTGAGGGACGTCAGCGACGTCAACGCCATGAACGACTCGCTGCAGGCCGAGCTGCAGGTCAGCACCCCAGTGTGTGTGTGTGTGTGCACCTTCTGCTGCTCACACACACTCACTGTCTGTGTGTGTGTGTGTGTGTGTGCAGAAAGCGTGCAGCGAGCTGGAGGAGAGCGAGCGTCTGCTGGAGGCGCTGCAGGCCGACGTGATGGCGCTCAGGAGGAACGTCAGAGAGAGGAAGAAGCAGCCGAGCTCAGCAGGTCGGCTTCACTCACACCTTTAGGGATGTGCTTTTTAAAATACAGATACATATACTTTACTTATTATTAGTATTATTATGGGTATTTTAATTTTACAGGAATTTGTTTCAAATAATTTACCTTTTTTTTTTATACTTTTTTTGTCCAGTACTAATTTATTTTTACAGTGCAGCTAATGACCTGCAGAGAAACAAATATTTCTAAAAAGAAAAGCTTTTTGATAAAACTTTAAACTCTTCGGTCGTGTTCAGGATCTGTGAGCAGGTTCTGGATCTGACTGGTTCTGGTTCTGACTGGTTCTGGACGGATGTGGTGTGTGTCCCGTTAGCAGGCGGCGTCCCGGCCCAGAGGAACAACGTGCTGCTCCATGCGGCGCTGCGGGCGCTGCTGTGCGGCTCTCCTCTGTTCCACGCTCAGACTCTGAGCCTGGAGGCGTTCCCTGTTCCTGGCTGCTGCGGCTGCCAGCAGGACGAAGACTCCACGCCGCCGCCGCCGCCAGCGGGCAGGACGGGCTGCAGGAAGAGGCTGAAGGAGACGCCGGCGGAGCGGGACAGGAAGCGCCGGAAGAGCCGGTCCTGATGTGAGGAAGCTGATTTATTCTGAGACTATTGAGACAGACTGTTAAAACCGTTTCAGGTGTTTATTTCAGTGAAGGACGACGGTTTGAGTGAGGTCCAGGTCCAGTCCGGGCCCTGCAGGGTCCCAGGACTAGGACCAGGACCAGGGTCCAGGTTCAGTCCCTGCACAGTAAATACTAATGAGGTGATGGATGGATGAGGGTGATTTTCCAGACGTTTACTGGGTTATTTTACAGGATTTTTCTACATCAAATGCAAATGAAGTTAAAAAATAATAAACTTTTATTACAGATATTAAAGCTAAAGTAAGTTTGCACCATTATTCAGGAGCTTTATGGGCTTGAATGTTTAACAACAGCGAATTCTATGTAAAAATACACATTACTGAATGTAAATTGAAGGAAACTTTAAGTTTAAAGTAAAAGAAAAAAAAAATTCTTTTCCTTTTAGTTTTTTTTTTTTAATTTCTCTGGAATTAGTTGTTTTTCTTATAAATGTGTGTTTTTATGTTAATTTCTGAGGGTTTTTTTTTAACCAGCTCAAAGTGTTTACTTGTTTTCCAACTTGTGCAGGAAGGAAAAAATGATTAAAAGTAAATTCAATAATGAAAATATATGTCTGGAAATAAATAAGTGCTCTGTAAAAGTTTCTTCAGTGATGATTTAGCAGCCACGTCAGCAGCTCATTTCAGCACTAAAACGCTTTAAATTCAGGACTGAGAGTCGACTTTCCTTCTAAATCAGACGGTTTGGAGAAACTTTGAGCCAAAACAAGACGAGCAGCAGATCCACAGTAGAGTTTAATAAACAGAAACAGATAATAACAGATACTAACAGTGAGCTCTAGTCCAGCTGCCTGATCCCACAGATGTTCGGATCCTTCATGAACTGTGGATGTTTGTGCGTCACAGACATGAAACCTGGAGGAACAAACGGAAACAAACACGTTAACGTATATATTCAGTCCTCTGACAGGCGGGATGAGCAGTTGGACGTACCCATGGCGTGAGCTTTCTTTATGGCTTTGGACACCTCCCTCTGCTTCCTGCCACACAGCCCTGCAGAGAAAACACAGTGAATCAGACGTCTGTGGCGCTGCAGACGTCTGGTCCAGGTGCAGCCGCTCACCTGTGATGTGTCGGCCGTAGATTCTGCCCGTGTGCGGCGAGATGAACTGGGACAGCAGCTGCAAACACACACAATTTAAATATACTAAGTTCTATTAGATTATATTTCTAATTTATTTTAACTCTTGGTTGGGGGTAGATGGAGCACTGAGGGTTGCAGACAGTTTAAAGGCCTCTCAGCAGAGTAACGGCCGTGGAGCAGACACCTGTCAGTGGAGCTCAGGTGTTTCCTCACCTGAGTGTTTTTAAAGTCCACTGTGATGCTGCAGAGTAAGCATCCTTTCTGCGGCTCTTTGTACGGATTCTCCATCTTCACCAGCTGAAACAGCCACACAAACCACATTATTACAGCCCAGTTATTACTAAATTTCACAGTAATAATCAGGGTGTTACCCACCATGTCGTCTTTGTTCCGGAGCTCCTGTGAAGCTGCTGTCAGACTCCTGAAACCTGCACAAACAGTTTGTTTTCATATCACCGCGTTAGCTCGGTGGCTAATGTTAGCATCAACATTTGACATTACCCGGAGCTTAACATTAATTTAAAAAATATTAAAACAACTAGATGGGTTATGATACACTCAATAAACCCTGTGATTTATTCACAAATCAAATAAAGGCTCACCTGTGTTTCCATGCTGTGATAAAACAGTTTTTATCCTCTGTAACCCTCTAACAGAGAGCATTTTGACCTGACACACGACCGGAAGCTGTACACCACGAAATCCGGCCGGTACTTCACTTGGATTCACAACTTTAGTTCCGACAACTTTTCTTCGTTTAAGGTTTTCATTGGAGACAAATTACAACAGCGGCATTATGGAAATAAAGTAGCGGGAAATGGAGCCGATTATATACATGTTTTATCCGGCCATTATCGGCCTAACTACCGTCTAATGCGGTTTCACCAGATTCTTTATGACTTTTCACAATTTTTAAATCGCGGTAATAAGCTAAACACATTTTTAATTGTAAAAAATGAAAGATATTTACGCCGTTCTAACAAGTGTCATCTCTGGTCATTATCGGCTTTATTTTGGAGTACTCTTTTAGTTTAAGTTTACTCTTGTGAAACTATTAAAAATAAAGGAGCAACGAGTCATTCACCAGATTCCGGGTAAATGTTAGACGTGTTTAGAATACAGGATAAATACCAAGAAATACTTAACATTATTTTAAGCATAAAGTGGCGCCGATTGAACAAGTATCTCATACTGTTTTCATCGGCCTTATTCTGGGCAACTTATTAATTATTATTATTATTATTTATTTTTTATTAAAAAAGTAGATAAATAATGTCGATTAGCTTTGCTAGCCAGTTAACCGGAAACGGAAGTGACGTCGCTCTGACGCGCTGTTGACAGTTTGAAAAAGATGCTGCGGACTGTTGGAGCTGCTGGAGTCTCCACGTTTAACAAAGATGCAAAAAACAGGATGAACTCTGTTTAATTATCACAGAGAAACACGTTTATAAGCTTTTTCGTCAGTTTGAGATTAATTCAAAGAGTTCTTGGTAATTTATTAGCTCGCCGAGGGAACAAATGAGCGAGTTCAGTGGTTAGCTAGCTTCATTTAAACCATCAGCAGGTAACATTTTTATTCCTGTTTTTATTTTGTATATGAACTCGTTAAAGTGTCAGTTTCCATTCTTATTAGTTTTTTTGTGAGCTGTGTGTGTGAAATGCAGCAGCACCAGGCTGAAGCAGCTGGACATGAACTCTGAGCTGAAAATAAAAAGAGTTTCTTCGAGGAAAAGGTCGAGAGACAGCCCGAGGACCCAGCGCACTCCTGCCGGGAGGAGAGCAGGAGGAGCGGGCTGTCCTGCGCCATGCCCCGGCCCCTGGAGGCCCAGCAGCACCATGGCCCAGACACAGACTGAGGAGGCAAGTTAGTATGTTCAATAAACACAGCTGGAAACATCAGGTTTAACGGACAGATACTTTTTATTTCTATCATAACAAAAAGAACATTTCTTAGCTCTGGGAAGTTTAAAAGAGAAGAAAAACTACTATAGATTTATAATTATTATAGATATTATAAGCTTCAGATATTTTTATTTTTTATTTTGTTTTTTGTGAGGAATGAGAATTTACTGCAGCTTAGAACATATAAGGTGTTATTGACAGAATTTTTTTTTTATTTCTGTTCTATTTTAGTGTCAATTAAAAATATAATATAAATATTTTCAAGTATTCTTGGCCTTTTTGATAATATAAATGCATGGATGTTTTGTGATTTTGGACAAGACAAATCAGTTTAACATAAAACTCTGCTATGAAAACTCATGAGGGACAATTTGTTCTTTTAGAATTCATAATCTATATTATTCTATATTATTGAACTTGAAACTGTTTAATTAGTTGAGGCAGTTAAAAGAAGAAAATACAGGTTTTATACACTAATGAAGACCTGAATGGAGGATGTAACTGGCTGAATAAATATGAGACTAATGAATGATGTGGATGCTCAGTTCTTCAGCGACAGTGAGGACCTGTTTGCCGACTATGACAGCCTCCTGCAGGACGGATCTCTGCTGGCTCAGCTGGACCACGCCGAGCAGGCGGAGAGGCAGCGGGACCAGCCGGACTTCACCGCCCTGCGTCCCGCCTCAGGCTGCCAGGACGTCCTCACAGACTCCATCCTGGACGTCCTGGGGGACGAGGACTTACCGTCCAGCCAGGTACAGTTTCAGCAGCACGTCCAGGACGGGGCGAAGAGGAGCCGGTCGCAGAGGGACGCCGGCCACCAGACCTCCACGCCGGCCAGGGACCCGGAGGACGGGAGGCGGGCGGCGAGGAGGAGGAGCGTGGCGGAGCAGCTGAAGAGGACGATGCTCTGTAACGCCGCCGCGCCGCCCGCTGCCTCCCGCTCCGCCGCGCTGCAGGAGGCCGTCGTGTCCTCGGAGATCAGCGGCGCCGTGCGGGCCATGGAGGCCGCCTCCGCACACACCCCCGACCTGGGCCCCTTCTTCGGACTCCCCTCAAAGGTCAAAGAGCTCATGGCCAAGCTGAGAGGGATCAGCAGCCTCTACGGTGAGAGAGTTATACAGAATGACTTTATTCATGGCAGATATTATAATTACAATGTTCAACAAAATAATCACATTCTACTTTTTCATTGTCAGTGAAGTCAGTTTTATCTATTCTCTTATTTCTGTATTACCAAATTGATCTGTTTTCATTGATAAATTAAATAATTGTCAGAGTACAGCTGCAGTTTTTGTTACTGTTAGAGTTCAGAATGATCTCTTCCAATACTAAATAAAAAATTATTGAATTCACTTTGTTTGACCAACAATCACAAACCCAAAGAAGTTATGAGGCTAGCTGGTTCCAGTCTGTGTGCTAAGATAGGCTAAGCTAGGCTAGGCTAAGTTAAGCTAAACTAAGCTAAGATGTTAACCCCTGGTTCCAGTCTGTGTGCTAA